>JAXCGZ010009466.1:177500-190000 GCA_037179515.1 Halocaridina rubra | reverse complement strand
TTGCAGAGATTGGAGCTCATTGGCTGGTAATAGACATCATCTTTTCATCCATAGAAATATGCAAAGTGCTGATGGAGTTAGATGCCCATAAGTTACAGGTCCTGATGATATATCCACTCATGTACACAAAAAATGCTCTAAATAAATATCGGCAGCATAATGTATCATATTTGAAAAGTTGCTAGAATCTGGGGAGATTCCAAGATGCTGAAAACAAGTGAACATGGTACCTATCTTCAAAAAGTGAAGGAGGGACACAGCTCTAAACAATAGGTCTTTTTCCTTGACCAGAATAGTTTGCAAAGTTATGGAGAAACTAATAAGAAAAAATCATCTCTCTTCACTTGGAATCCTTCAACTTTTTGTCAGTGAAACAATATGGTTTCAGAGAAGGCGCTCAACAGTAGCAAACTTATTAGAATTTTATGATGAGGTAAGTCGGATCTAACATGAAAGAGAGGGCTGGGTGGACTGCATATTCAGGCATTTGATACACTCCAACATGGGATATTTATTAAGAAGCTGCAAGTAATGACGAGAATAGGTGGATATGGATTGGAATACATAAAAGCTCACTGAAAAGGAAATGAATAGAGTGTTAGAGGAAGACACTCAGTGTCTCACTGGAGAAAGGTTAGTAGTGGGGTTCCACAGGGGTCAGACTCATGGCCACTCTTGTTACTTGTATAACTAAATGACCTACCAGCGTCTGTAAATTCATTCCTGAATATATTTGCAGATAATGCAAAGATTGTGAAGAAGGTAAGAAATGAGAACAAATGGTAGAAAACTTCAAGAAAACTGAAATAGTATGCATGAGTGGTCAGAAAAGTGGCCAATGAAATTAAATACTTCATAATGCAAGAAGGTCCAAGCTTGGATACTCAACAGAAGGAACACAACTTCAAGAAACAGAGAATGAGAGATATCTAGGAGTAAACTAGAGGTCATAGTTTGAAGCTTCGTAGCAAAACTTCTTTCGCAGGATGTAAGAAAGTACATTTTTAGCATAAGAGTAGTTGAAGATTGGAATTCACTAAGCGAGGAGGTAGTTAATGACTCTCAATTCGTAGTGTTAAGGACAAATATGATGAGTATCGTTGAGTACAAAAAATGGAACCGACCAGGAGACTGGAAGCTCCTAGCATAGGGCTCTTTCCCGTAAGTACAATTAGGAAATTACATACATACACACACACACACACACACACACACACACATAAGTATCACTAAGTATAAAATGAAACCGATCAGGAGACGGGAAGATACGAGCTTTGGGCTCTTTCCCGTAAACACAATTAGGTAATCACAATTAGGTAATCACACACATATATATATATATATATATATATATATATATATATATATATATATATATATATATATATATATATATATATATATATATATATAGAGAGAAGAGAGAGAGAGAGAGAGAGAGAGAGAGAGAGAGAGAGAGAGAGAGAGAGAGAGAGAGAGAGAGAGAGAGAGAGAGAGAGAGAGAGAGAGAGAGAGAGAGAGCGACCCCTGTAAGGTGGTATCATGTCGTAACCCTGTAGTTTACGACGTAACCACAACAATTACAAATACATATAGATAGAGAAGTAACTATGCAGCCCGGGTAATACATTGCACTCACAAATATTTTGATAAGTAATACTTTTGTAACTTAAACAGTTAAACAAAAAAAAATTGTCATTCCTCAAGGCAACACAGACATAAATACTTACAAATACATATTCATTCACGTATACGTACACATTCCCCATACAGAAGTCTGAGGATCAGAGGATGCTGTTTTACCCTAGACCTAATGCACTTCATGGTGCACTCACTAAACGAAGTTGAACCCGGGCCAACCTGGGTGTAGGGTGTCCAGCATCTAAAGTTACGATAGCACAAATATCCAAAACGTCATGATTTTAATAAAGAAAAGGGATTTAAGGCATCTTCAAGTGAAACAGTTAGTATTCAATCCACTACTTATTTTAAAGGGATAGAGCGCTGCTTGTAGCTCCCGATCTCCAAGTTATACATGTATATCCGCAAATATTTTCCAAATAATAATAATAATAATAATAATAATGATAATAATAATAATAATAATAATAATAATAATAATAACAATAATAATAATATTAATAATAATAATAATAATAATAATAATAATAATAATAATAATAATAATAATAATAATAATAATAAAGATTAAATCCATAAATAGTCTATTTTCCACGAGCGACTTGCGACTTGCGTCGCAAGTTGCACGTGGCACATGGGACGTGCAACGCCACATCTTTGTGAAAGGTTTCATATATTTCCGGATGTTCGTTTTCAACTGGCGTGCCACGTGGCATGCCACGTGCGACGCGCCACTTTGGTGTGAAAGCAGCCTTTGTTTGTGAGTGTGATGTATGGTACCCCACGACCATTATCACAAAAACTGTGTTCCTTTGCGACTCTTAGGGCTACCTCTCTTATTCAGAAGCGGTAAAAAAAAATTTATGAATATTTGGCATACCATGAGTGAGAAAGCTGTCAATGAAAGATGTATATGTGTATAAGCAGTGATATTGTGGTATCATCTGGTATCCTGGGAAATGAATTTCATCCTTTATTCTTTTTATTATTTGCTGTGTGTGTGATTACCTAATTGTGTTTACGGGAAAGAGAGAGTGTGTGTGTGTGTGTGTGTGTGTGTGTGTGTGTGTGTGTGTGTGTGTGACACTGGGACGAGCAGAGAAAATTGCCCTCATCGGGCCCGGGTATAAAGAAAACAAGAAAATTTTATTAGGAACAGACTTGTATTTTTGCACCAAGGAGACCGCGATCCAAAATAAAATAAAAAAAAATCACACACATACACACACGGAGGTAAGAGAAGCTTCGCTCCCTCTCCCATATCCGTACCCTCCCCCCCCCCCATAATCATATATGGAAATATATTTTCATGTGATATACTACAATTTAATCGTAACAGCTGTACATATATAATTCAAGAAATATGTTATAATTTTTTTACAGAATAATCGTAATAGCCACATTTGTAGCATATTAGCATATTCCATACCGGTACCGAGCTACATATAATATCAGACATTTAACCAGGTAACATGCCCATAACGTGTTGAACACTAATAGTAACACCTACACATTTAGTGCTACATACGATCTTGACAGTTATACATGTAACATCTGTGTTCGAAACTAACGAAATTTACCCTCTTAATTCTGTTAACATAATTAAGAATCCAGACAACCTCTAACTTGTCTTGGTGGGGTCACATAATCCAATTTTCTAAATCTGCATCCAAAAATTTGGGATTCTCTTTCGTTTTCGTCAATACTTTCCTTCTTTACAGCTACTTAAAACCTATAAAGGTTTTATTCGTCCATGTTTAGAATGCTGCTCGCACATCTGGGGTGCTTCTTCGTATACTTATCTCTTTGATTGGGTTGAATCTAAAGCAATCACTCATTATTGACCCTTCTTTTACTTTCAGTCTGGATTCTCTCTCTCTCTTCGCTATAAGGTATCACCCCTTTCTCTTTTCTATTGCTACTACTTCCTTCGCTGCTCTGATGAGTTGGTGAGCTGCATACCTCCCCTACTTGCCAAACGCCCTCATCTCACAGGTGCTGTGTGGAGATTTGTAGCTTGTGGATTGGTCAGTGCAGCGACTGCTTCTTCCCATCTACCTCCAGACTCTGGAACTCTCTTCATCCTTCTGTCTTTCCTAAGTCTTATAACATACCTTCCTTCAAAAAACGGATATATCGTCATCTCAGTGCCTAATACTGCCAAATATCTAGGTCCTCAATACTTCGACTATTCTTTCAGCTTGTCCTTTTCCTATTGTGTATCATTACCTCATATCTACCTTGTTCTTAACCTTTTACGTTTTCTTCGTGCCCGGACATTTATTGATGAGAGTAATTTTCTTGCCTGTCCCGATGTCACACTCATAAAATAATGTAACATGCCCGTTACGTGTTACACCTGCATGACTAACATCTGAATAAGAAGGAAGTCCGTAAAATGCTACAAACTAGTTGTAACACACACACACATACACATGCACGCATGCTCGCACGCACGCACACACACACACACACACACATACACATACACACACACACACACACACACACACACAAAGAGTTGCCAGAGGTGGAGCCATCACACCACATTACCTAATTTTTTGTGTAAACTGGGGAAAGCTCTTAAGCCGTTTACCTGATCCTGTGGTTCTATATATTGTTAAAATCAGTATCCTTCCCATTTATATTAACTAGTTAGTTAGTTTGATACACGAAAAAAATTGAATAATAAAAGAAAAAAAATTACCAAATACCCACCTGTCAACAGTACTGAGTTAAGTTGCCAAGTAGTACAGCAGTCTTATTTTCTTCATTTTTTTTTTGCTTTTCCTTTAGCTTTCTCTTTTACTATTTTGTTATTTTGTATATATATTGAGTTAAATGTAAAGTCTAATCCCGTGATAACATATCTTGGTTAGCAAGTCAGTTTATCAGTTAGGAAGAATATATAACAGAAACAGGTGGGTGCCACCTCAAAACACAAATTCGAATTTTCCTTCAGGTTTGACTTTTGTTTTTCTTTTTCTTTTTATACTTAAATTACCATGGTCAAGTTTTTAAGTTAAGATGTGTGTTACCGGAAAGGAGACAAACTGAGTCACTAAATAGCACTTATATGGAGATATAAAAATTCTGTGTGAAGCTAAATTAGAAGTTTTTCTCTTTTCTTTTTTTTTCCTCTTTCTCGTCTTCTTTCTATATTCTGTGAGAGGGAGAACATAAAAATGAAGCCATCTCTGTCCCAAACCTCTCCCACCCATGGGTCGGGAGAAGGGGTAGTCATCAGGGGACTTAAACAGAGAATCAAGAAGTTAGAGGAAATGGCTATAAGCCTTGATGATAAAATTCGGAATATGGATGGAGAAATGAAAGAGAATGAAACACTCAGAGAACAAATAAGATCTTTGGAGGAAGCAAATAAAGCACAAGGGCAGGAGAGAAAGGAACTAGAAAAAAGAATAAAGAAGCTGGAAGGGGAAAAGAGTCAACTAGAATCTAGAATTTCTAAACAAGAAGATAAAAACAAACAGCTAAATGACAACCTAAAGGAATTAGATGTTAGTTCACTCCTCTCTTCTGAGAGAGACAAGATTGCTGCTTGGAATGTTCAGATTAAGGAAAACATTGAACAGTTCAGAAAAGAGTTCCAGGAGCTGAATATGGAAAATGATGCCATGAAAACGTCCTTTGCTGATGCACTAAAGGGAAATGTGGCAGTAAAAGAGGCTGTAAAGGTGGTGGCACTGGAAAACATACAAACAGTTGACTATAAAGAGACAGTAATCGAAAAAATGAAAGACGTTGTGATGGAAAGGGCAAACCCACTCATCAGACAGGCACTTGATAAGGAGAAGACAGTGGTAATCTCAGGCATAAGGGAATCCCAGGAGCCAACATGGCAGGGGAGACTTGAAGAAAATAAAGCTAGCATTGTAGACCTGATAAGAAAGCTTGGAGTAGTATGTGGTCCTGAGGATATTGTAAACATACACCAACTAGGTAAATATTCGAGGGAAGGAAAGCAGAGACCAACAAAAGTAACCTTTGAGAGAGGGGAAACATGTAGGGAAATATTGTTGAGAAAAAAAAAGTCTAAAGACCTTCAAGAATGCAAAGAAGTGTTCATTAGACGATACAGAACACAGGAAGAGATGGGAAAGATCAAAAACTTGTTGCAAGAGGCAAGAAGGTTAAATGATGAAAGAAATGAAGAAGAGAAGAAAAATTTTCGTTACAGAATACTTCCAGACAAAGGGGAGATAAAGAAGATAATGGCAGAAGATCAGGGGATGGGGCCTCATTAAGATTGTTATACACAAATGCTGATGGATTAGCTGGTAAGGCAGTAGAATTAAAAGATAGGATCCACAACAGTAAGGCAGATATAGTAGCAATTACAGAGACTAAGTTGAGTGAGGACATAAACAGTGTCACAGTTTTTCCTAAGGGCTTCAGAATACTAAGGGTCGAAAGATCTGAGAGGACTGGTGGAGGGATAGCACTGCTCATAAGTGAGAGGATTCAAGTTGAAGAAATAAACTTGGCTATAGAAAGTGAGTTCAGGGAATTTCTTGTTGCTCGCATAAATACTGGGTCAGAGAGCATTATAATAACTGTTGTATACAACCCACCAAGGAACCAAAATAGGCTTGAAATTTATGAGGAAAGTCATATAGGTACTATTGAAGTCATAAACTCAGTTGTTAACATGGCACGGGAGAAAAAATGTAGGATTTTGATTATGGGAGACTTTAATCATAAAGAGATAGATTGGATAAATCTTGACCCACACAGCGGTGAGGACTCATTTGGGGCAAGATTCCTAGATTGTGTACAAGGGAATTTCCTACACCAACATGTAATGGAACCAACAAGAGCCAGGGGTGGGGATGAGCCATCACTACTTGATCTAGTGTTCACAGATAATGTGTTGGATATTGAAAATATTGAGTATGAACCACCAATTGGAAAGAGTGACCACTGTGTGTTGTTGATGGAGTATATCATTGAAGACATTCTTCCTGAGAGTAGAGGCACTGAGGACATGAGGAGGAACTATCCGAAAGGAGATTACATCAATATGAATGAGCTTTTTGCAGTTATTGACTGGAGAACCTTATTTTACAACAAATCTGTACAAGAAATGTATGACATCTTTTGTGAGAAATATGGGAAGATAGTAGATTGCTGCATACCTGTCACCAAAGTAGGTGTAATTCATGCCAGAGAGAAATGGTTCGATAATGGGTGTAAAAGAGCTAAGGAGTGGAGAGACAAATGCTGGAAAAGGTATAGGAGGAGTAAAAATATAAATGCCTGGCAAACCTACAAAAGAGCAAGAAATGACTACCTAAGTAAAAGGAGAGAGGCAGAGAGAGATTATGAGAGGGACATCATCAGGAAGGCTAAAGAAAATCCCAAGCTTTTCCACAGCTTTATCAGAGGAAAACTGAAGGTAAAAGAACAGGTTTTAAGGCTAAAGAGAGCGAATGGAAGCATCACTGAGACGGACGAAGAGATCTGCAAAGAATTGAACAAGGAGTTTCAGTCAGTATTTACAGTAGAAAATACCCCACCCCCTCAGATTGCAGTGATAGAAGCTCAAGGGCCGGTATTAGAGAACATCAACCTTACAGCCACAGAGGTATGCAAAGCGCTGATGGATTTAGATGTTCATAAAGCTACAGGTCCTGATGACATATCCCCTCATGTGCTTAAAAAATGCGCAAACACAATATCAGTGGCACTAAGTATCATATTTAAGGAGTCACTGGAGTCAGGGGAGATTCCAAGATGCTGGAAACAAGCAAATGTGATACCTATCTTCAAAAAGGGAAGGAGAGATACGGCTCTGAACTATAGACCAGTTTCCTTGACCAGCATAGTTTGCAAACTTATGGAGAAACTACTAAGGAAACATATCTCTCTTCACTTGGAATCCTTCAACTTTTTGTCAGTGAGGCAACATGGCTTCAGAGAAGGAAGATCAACAGTAACAAACTTATTAGAATTTTATGATGAGGTAAGCCAAATCTTACAGGAAAGAGAGGGCTGGGCAGATTGCATATTCCTAGACTTCCAGAAAGCGTTTGACACTGTTCCACATGGGAGACTTATTAGGAAGCTGCAATCAATGGCTAGAATAGGTGGAAATGTCTTGAAATGGATAAAAACTTACTTAGAAGGAAGGGAACAGAGGGTTAGAGTAAGACACTCAGTGTCTGAATGGAGAAGAGTTAGTAGTGGAGTTCCACAGGGTTCAGTTTTAGGGCCACTTTTGTTCCTTGTATATGTAAATGACCTACCAGAGTCTGTAAATTCATTCATGAATATGTTTGCAGATGATGCAAAGATTGTGAAGAAAGTAAAAAACGAGAACAATGGTAGAGAACTTCAGGAGGATCTAAATAATCTGCATGAGTGGTCAGAAAAGTGGCTAATGAAATTCAATACTTCAAAATGTAAGGTAATGAGAATGGGTACAAGTGCAAGAAGGCCCAAGCTTGACTACTCGGTGGCTGGAGTACAACTTCAAGAGACAGAAAATGAGAGAGATCTAGGAGTAAACATACTGGCAGATTTGTCTCCAGAAATACATATAAATGGCGTAGTAAGGGCAGCATATGCATTCTTATCAAATGTAAGGGTAGCCTTCAGGCACATGGACAAGGAAATGTTCAGAAATATTTATGTAACCTATGTGAGGCCAAAACTCGAATATGCAGCCCCCTTTTGGAATCCGCACTTGAAAAAGCACATAGCTAAGCTTGAAAAAGTTCAAAGACATGCCACGAAACTGGTGCCAGAAATATGCAATCTCGGTTATGATGAGAGGCTGAGGGAATTAGACTTGCCATCACTCGAAGCTAGAAGAGTAAGGGGGGATATGGTGACAGTCTTTAAATTCCTTCATGGTTATGATAGAGTGGATAGGGATCGATATTTCGATATGGCTGGCTCTAGAACTAGAGGTCATAGTTTGAAGCTTCGTAAGAAAACTTGTTTGCAGGATGTAAGGAAATACTTTTTCAGTGTAAGAGTAGTTGATAATTGGAATTCGCTAAGCGAGGAGGTAGTTAATGCTATCTCAATCCATAGTTTTAAGGACAGGTACGATAAGTATCACTAAGTCTAAAAATGGAAGCGATCAGGAGACGGGAAGATACGAGCTTTGGGCTCTTTCCCGTAAACACAATTAGGTAATCACACACACACACACACACACACACACACACACACACACACACACACACACACAATATATATATATATATATATATATATATATATATATATATATATATATATATATATATATATATATATATATAGCACTACACACAATCACTAAAGCTATACATGTAACATGCCCGTGACGTGCCACACCTCTATAACTAATACCTAGTTCAGTAACATACCCGTAACGTGTTACATGGCGGTTGTAATACCTACATATGCAGCATTTTAAATGAAAATGTGACATTACTGTGAACTATCACTTTATAATCGACAAAGGTACACATGCCACATCACTACAAATAACATACCTGCGATAGGTAACACAAAAACAGTAACACTTACACACATGACATCTGAGATATTATGATGCCCGTAAAGTGTTACCTAATAATCATAACATCTAACATTTAAGACGTCGGCGCAATTTCCCTGACTGTAACATTGTACACAAAAACGGTAGCAGTTACGCAGGTACACTCTGAGCTACTCTGAACGAGCTTCCTAATAATCACAACACCTGCAAATGTAACATTTCACATAGTGTTTGGCCACTCTCACAACAAAGTGGCAAGTCGCACGTGGCATGCCACGTTGCACTCCAATTGAAAACGAACATCTGGAAACATATTAAATCTCTCACACAGAAGTGGCGTGACACATTCCATGTGCCACGTGCGACTTGCGTGCCATTCTCAGAGTGCCACTTTGGTGTGAAAGTGGCCTTACAGCAATACAGTACAAGAACACCTTAAAAGTTATATATGTAACATCTCAGCAAATAACAGCAACATAACGTGCGACATAATGGTAACATCTATACAAGTAACAATTAACCATGTGACATCTCCATACCATATTATTTCTAAGCATGGAACATCTTAAAAGCTACATATGCAACATCATTTTATTATGAGTGTGACACTGGGACAGGCAAGAAAACTGTCCTCATTAGACCCGGACACCAAGAAAACATTAAGACGACAAAATCGTAGAGGACAAGGCAGAAGTTAAGGAATGATACACAATAGGAATATGACAAGCTGAAAGAATAATCAAAGTACTGAGGACCTAGAGATATGGCAGAACTGGGCCCTGAGATGACGACAGATCCACTTTTTGAAGGAAGATGGGTTGTAAGAATTAGGAAAGACAGAGGGTAGAAGAGAGTTCCAGAGACTTGAGGTGGATGGGAAGAAGCAGTCACTGCACCAACCAATCCACGAGCAACAAATCTCCATACAGTACCTGTGAGACAAGGTCGCTTGGTGAGTGTTACATGGCCTCGGCGGTGGGGGAGAGATGCAACTCGCCAACTTATCAGAGCAGCGATGGAAGTAGTAGCGATAGAAAAGAGAAAGGGATGCTACATTATGGTGAAGAGAAAGAGAATCCAGATTAAAAGTAAGAGAAACGTCATTGATGAGTCAAAGTGCTTTAGATTCAACCCTATCAATAGATAATATATAAAGAAGCACCCCAGAAGTGTGAGCAGTATTCTAAGCTGGAAAAGCTGGAAAAGATAAAACCTTCATAGATTTTAAGTTGGAGAGAGGAAAAGTGATGGCAATAACGAAACAAACCCCCAGATTTAGATATTTGGATTATGGGACTCCCCAAAGACAAGTTTGAGGCTATCTGCATTCCTAAAATGTTAACAGCATTAAGTGGGCAAATTTCGTTAGTTTCGCAGACAATGGGGCTATCAGAAGAAGAAGATAAGGAGATATCCAGAAACTGCATCCTGGAGGCATTAAATTTAATTAAATCTTAGGTTCCCCAGTCAGATACCCTTTGCAAATCGGTAATGAGAGTAGAAGAAGAGTGATACGAGACAGATTATGAGTAGCAGATGTGGGTTGTGAAGAAGAGGCAGACAAAATATAAATGGTAGAATTGGCCGTAAAGGCGTGGAGAAGAGAGGAAGATGAGGACTAAAGAAGATCGTTGATAAAGAGAAGGAACAGAGTAGGTGCAAGAACAGGGGCCCTGTGGAATGAGCTAGATGTTGCGCTATCAACAACAACAGACAGAAAGAAACCTGGCAAGCTGAGGATAGCAAAGAAGGGTACAGCCATAAGCAGAGAGTTTGGCCAACATAGCCATGTGTCACACTCTGTCAAAAGCCTTAGAGATATCAAGGGCTACGACAAAGCATACTCCATAGTTTTCCAGAGAAGACTAGCATACATGATTTAGATAGGACAGGAGGTCATCAGTGGATCTTGCCCTGCGGAAGCCATAGAGGTATTTGAAATGAGCAAATTAGATTCAAGATGTTTCAAGAAGTGAGAATTGAGCAAAGTTTCAAATACTTTAGCAATAGCAGAGCTAAGGACAATAGAACAGTAGTTGGAATGAATAAAGTGGCCAACCTTTATAGGAACAGGCTGAACTGGGACATGCTTCCAAGAAGAAGAATAGATACTGGTTGAGAGAATGAGGCAAAAAAGATGGCAAAGCATGGGAGCTAGCTCATCTGCAAACTCCTTTAGGGGCCTTGCAGGGACACCATCGGGTCATGATGCCATGCTCGTCTTTGGGGAGCAAAGAACGTTATGAACTTTGCATGAGGAAAAAATAAGGGAGGGCATAGGGTTAGGAAAGAGTAAAGTACGAGTAACAGGTGCACTAGAATCACTTACAGAAGCATTGGCAGAAAAAGAGACAAGGAGAGTGTCCTTGTCAGTGGGAGAGCAAGCTATAAACCATCATGACAAATGAGAGGGGAAAGCTTGAGCTACAGAAGTTTTTGGAGAGGTTTTTGGCTAAGGACCAGAAACACTTATCAGTGGGAGAGGAGTTAAGCTCATTAACACTCCTTCTTAAAGTGGAAACTTTAAAAATTTGAATCTGAGCAGTGCAGCAATTCCTAGCTGTAATAAAAGTAGAGCGAGTTAATCAAAAGGAGAGGCTTGATATGATTAGTATGCCCAATCCCTGGCCTGCATGACAATATAGCAGGCACGGTTAAAACCATGGATTAGGGGGATTTAAAGTTTCCATAGAGGAAGGAATAAATGCCTCCATTCCCGCAGTTATGATCTCAGCAATTTTTAGGGCTACCTGATTAGGGTTGAGGTTCTGAAAGCAGTAGTCATCCCATGGGAAGTCCAAGAAAAATCTACGAAAATCATAGTGTTGGGTACGTTAAAATTGCCAGAGGTGGTGCTGAGTAGGAGGAATTGATGGGAGGAGCAAAAATTGAAGCGATTGAGATCAAAGTGTGGTCAGATTTAGTATGAGGGGAAAACACAGAATAAAAGTAGTTAGAAGGATTAGAGGTAAAAAATAGGTCCAAAGTGTTAGTTGCATGTTTGTGACGATTGGGTAGACAAGTAGGTTGTTTGATAATCTGCTCTAGGTTGGGAGTAATACAGAAAGCAAAGGCCTCGCTTACTCTCACATCAGTGGGAAAAAAATGGAGCTACACTGTGGTGTACATTGAAGTCTCCTTTATAGAGAACTTCAGTATGTGGGTGTGAAGATAGAAAGGACTCGTAGCAAGTAACACCCCCGTAACATGCTACAGAATAATCGTTACATGTAACACATATCAAACAGAATTAATCCATGGTAGCTCTTTCAATAATCACCTCTATTTCCTGCCTTAGCAGTAAGAGTGATTACTCTGACAAGGGTGATATTATTTTATTATCTCA
>JAXCGZ010009466.1:150000-172500 GCA_037179515.1 Halocaridina rubra | reverse complement strand
AGAAGTTTTCTTACGAAGCTTCAAACTATGACCTCTAGTTCTAGAGCCAGCCATATCAAAATATCGATCCCTATCCATGTTATCATAACCATGAAGGAATTTAAAGACTGTCACCATATCCCCCCTCACTCTTCTAGCTTCGAGTGATGGTAAGTCTAATTCCCTCAGCCTCTCATCATAACTGAGATTGGGTATTTCTGGCACCAGTTTCGTGGCATGTCTTTGAACTTTTTCAAGCTTAGCTATGTGCTTTTTCAAGTGCGGATTCCAAAAGGGGGCTGCATATTCGAGTTTTGGCCTCACATAGGTTACATAAATATTTCTGAACATTTCCTTGTCCATGTGCCTGAAGGCTACCCTTACATTTGATAAGAATGCATATGCTGCCCTTACTATGCCATTTATATGTATTTCTGGAGACAAATCTGCCAGTATGTTTACTCCTAGATCTCTCTCATTTTCTGTCTCTTGAAGTTGTACTCCAGCCACCGAGTAGTCAAGCTTGGGCCTTCTTGCACTTGTACCCATTCTCATTACCTTACATTATGAAGCATTGAATTTCATTAGCCACTTTTCTGACCACTCATGCAGATTATTTAGATCCTCCTGAAGTTCTCTACCATTGTTCTCGTTTTTTACTTTCTTCACAATCTTTGCATCATCTGCAAACATATGCATGAATGAATTTACAGACTCTGGTAGGTCATTTACATATACAAGGAACAAAGGTGGCCCTAAAACTGAACCCTGTGGAACTCCACTACTAACTCTTCTCCATTCAGACACTGAGTGTCTTACTCTAACCCTCTGTTCCCTTCCTTCTAAGTAAGTTTTTATCCATTCCAAAACATTTCTACCTATTCTAGCCATTGATTGCAGCTTCCTAATAAGTCTCCCATGTGGAACAGTGTCAAACGCTTCTGGAAGTCTAGGAATATGCAATCTGCCCAGCCCTCTCTTTCCTGTAAGATTTGGTGTGTGTGTGTGTGTGTGTGTGTGTGTGTGTGTGTGTGTGTGTGTGTGTGTGTGTGTGGTGTGTGTGTGTGTGTGTGTGTGTGTGTGTGTGTGTGTGTGTGATTACCTAATTGTGATTACCTAATTGTGTTTACGGGAAAGAGTGTGTGTGTGTGTGTGTGTTGTGTGTGTGTGTGTGTGTGTGTGTGTGTGTGTGTGTGTGTGTGTGTGTGTGTGTGTGTGTGTGTGTGTGTGTGTGCGCATACAGAGAGAGAGAGAGAGAGAGAGAGAGAGAGAGAGAGAGAGAGAGAGAGAGAGAGAGAGAGAGAGAGAGAGAGAGAGAGAGAGAGGAGAGAGAGAGAGAGAGAGAGAGAGAGAGAGAGAGAGAGAGATTATTATTTATTTTATTAATTTATTGTGCCAAGGCGTCAGACATTACATGAATTCATACAATTAATGCTTTAAATGGATACAAAACCAAGAATAGAACATAGTTTACAGGGAGGTGTACACATTGATAAAACATTGCTGCATACTAACACACAACTCACATTATGGCAGCACAGAGTACATTATATACAAAAGTAAAGCTCAGAGAAACAGAATACACAAACAGAATTATACAGCAACATACAGAAAATATATGTATAATTCAATATAATTAATGGCCACCAAAGTAAGGATAACGAGCAAGAATAACATCAAGGTTGTCATCATTAAGTAAAAATGAGCAGATCTGTATTAAGTTCTGACCTCGTGGTAAAACATCTCTCACTGTGGGGCACTGAAGACAATAGTGGTCAAGAGTGTTAGCATTAGGACGGTCGCATAATTTACAGGAGGTGTACTGTGGCATGAGAGAGAGAGAGAGAGAGAGAGAGAGAGAGAGAGAGAGAGAGGAGAGAGAGAGAGAGAGAGAGAGAGAGAGAGAGAGAGAGAGAGAGAGAGAGAGAGAGAGAGAGAGAGAGAGAGAGAGAGAGAGAGAGAGAGAATTTGAGTGCTGCAAATAACTGAATGAAACCACAGATTATCTTAAGTTATTATATATTATATATATATATATATATATATATATATATATATATATATATATATATATATATATATATATATACACACACCAACATGTACTGGAACAACGAGGGCCCAGGGTGGGGATGAACCATCACTACTTGATCTAGTATTCACAGATAACGTGTTGGATGAAGAAAAAATTGATTATGAACCACCAACGGGTTGGAAAAAGTGACACTGTGTGTTGTTGATGGAGTATATCATCGAAATTTTTCTGCCTGAAAGTAGATGCACTGAGAAGGACACTTGGAGGAAGTATTCAAAAGGAGATTACATCAGAATTAATGAGCCTTTGCAGTTATTGACTAGAGGACCTTATTTAACAACAAATCTGTACAAGAAAAGTACGAAGTCTTTTGTCAGGAATATGAGAAGATAGTCACATGTCGCATTGTTTTCACCAAAATAGGAATAATGCATGCCAGAGAGAAACTGTTCAATAATGAGTGCAAAGCGCTAAAGGAGTGGAGAGAGAAATGCAGGAAAAGGTATATGAAGAGAATAAACATAAATACCTGGCAGATTTATAAAAGAGCAAGAAATTAACACCTTTGTAAAATAAGAGAGGCAGAGAGATTATGAAAGGGATACCACCAGGAGGGCTAAAGAAAATCCAAAATTTTTCCACAGCTTTATCAGAGGAAAAGTGAAAGTCACAGAACAGGTTTTAAAGTTAAAGAGAGAGGATGGAAGCATCGCTGAGACGGATAAAGAGATCTGTGAAGAAATGAACAAGGAGTTTCAATCAGTATTTACGGCAGAAAATACCCCACCCCCTCATATTGCAGAGATAGAGTTTATGAGTTGGTATTAGAGAACATCATCTTTTCAGTCACAGAGGTATGCAGATTGTTGATGTAGTTAGATGCCCATAAAAATATGGGTCCTGATAATATATTGGCTTATGTACTAAAGAAATGCACTAAACCAATATCGGTGGCACTATGCATCTTATTTGAAAAGTTAATGGGATCTGGGGAGATTCAAAGATGCTGGAAACAAGCGAAAGTGGGATATCTTCAAGAAGGGGAGGAGGGACACAGCTCTAAACTATAGGCCTGTGTCCTTGACCAGCATAGTTTACAAAGCTACGTACAAACTACTAAGAAAGAGGGTTAGAGTAAGACACTCGGTGTCTAAATGGAGAAGGGTTAGTAGTGGGGTTCCACAGGATCCAGTTTTAGGGCTTCTTTCCTTGTATATGTAAATGTAGCAAAAATTATGAGGAATACAAGAGACGAGAACAATGGTAGAAGTCTTCATGAAGACCTAAACAGTCTGCATGAGTGGTCAGAAAAGTGGCTCATGAAAATCAATTCTTCAGAATATAAGGTAATGAGACTGGGTACAAGTGCGAGATACTCAATAGTAGGAGCAGAACTTCAAGAGACGGAGAATGAGAAAAGTCTAGGAGTAAACATACTGGCAGATTTATCTCCGGACAAGGAAATGTTCAGAAATATTTATGTAACTTATGTGAAATCAGAGCTTGAATATGCCGCCCCTTTTGGAATCCACATAATTAAACTGGAAAGAGTTCAAAGATATGCCACAAAACTGGTACCAAAAAGACGCAATCTCAATTATGAGGAGAGGCTGCGGGAAATAGACTTACGATCACCTGAAGCTAGAAGAATGAGGGGGAAAATGGTGACAGTTTTTTCCTTCGTGAAGCTTTGTAAGAAAAATTCTTTGCAGGATGAAAGGAAAAACTTTTTTAGTGTAAGAGTAGTTGATGATTGGAATTCGCAAAGAGAGAAGGTAGTTAATGCTAACTCAATTCATAATTTTAAGGACAAATATGATAAGTATGACTGAGTACAGAAATGGAACCGACCAGGAGACGGGGAGTTACGAGCATAAGGCTCTTTCCAGTAAGAACAATTAGATAATTATACAGCTACATACATACATACATACATACATACATACATATATATATATATATATATATATATATATATATATATATATATATATATATATATATATATATATATATATATATATATATATATATATATATATATTGCCAGTTCCCCTTAGGATAAGATAACAAGAGACAATATTATGTCTCTGGGTTTGCGATCCTATTTCTTAATCTCTTTGTATCATCCTCTGCAGTTCGTCTTAGAAAGCATCGTTGCAGAGGTTATCTCGCAAGAAATTCATCTTGCAAACTGTTTTAGTGATACAAGCACAGAAAAAGAGGAAAGCAAAAATTTTCCAAAATAACAAATCCAGCATGGAGACTTTCTATGCAAATAACATTTATTCACAAAAAGCACGTATTTTATCGTGCTAGTTCTCCCTAGAATAGGATTTTGTCACTTTAACAGGAGACAATAATGTCTCTTGGTATGCTAACCTATTTCTTAATCTGTCTGTATCATCATCTGCAGTTCGTCTTAGGAGACATCGTTGAACAGGATGATACAAACAGAATAAGAACTAGGATGGCAAACCCAGAGACATAATACTGTCTCTTGTTAAAGTCACAAAATCCTATTCTAAGGAGAATTAGCATTATAAAGTTTACTTGCTTTTCGTGAATAAATGTTATTTACATAATAAGTATCCGTACTGGATTTGTGTTTTTGGAAAATTTTTGGTTTCCTCTTTTTCTGTGCTTGCATCACTAAAACATCTTGCAAAACGAACTTCATGTGATATAACCTCTGCAAAGATGCTTTCTAAGACGAACTGCAGATGATGATACAAACAGATAAAGAAATTGGATAGCAAACCCAAAGATATAATATTGTCTCTTGTTAGGCACAATATCCTATTCTAAGGAGAACTAGCATGATAAAGTTCACCTGCTTTTCGTAATTAAATGTTATATATATATATATATATATATATATATATATATATATATATATATATATATATATATATATATTATATATATATATATATATATATATATATATATATCTGTGTGTGTGTGTGTGTGCGTTTGTGTGTGTAAACTGCATATATGGTAGCCTCAAAAGCAATAAAAAAGCCACATAAAATAGAAACATAAAATAGACATTATTTTGAGACTAGAAACAAATGTGAAGCCTTAGAAAAGAACAAGAAAAATAATAAATAAATATTACAAAAGGACACGAAAGATGTTCAGTAATTCAAATAACACCCTTCAGAATATATAAATAATTACATAAACAAATATCAATATAATTGAGACAAGATAAATAGTAGGGTAACAGTCTACCAGAAAATTAACTATCTAGTAAAAAAAAAAAAATATGAGTTCCCCTGAGGGGGAAACTCAGTGACGAGATAAATAGCTTTAAAAGTCTCTATAAAAAAAATTAATTAAAAAAAATAATAAAAACTTTCATCATATTGGAATAAATAAATCTTTGCTTCAAAAAAACATGCATAAAACAGCATTCAAATAAAAAAAATGGAGAATAATATATAATAACCCTATCAAAACCAACTAAAAAAAAAAAAAAGCGAAAACACAAAAACCAAAAAAAAGTTCAAAATGACAACAGAAGAGTCGAAAGGGAAAATACATTTTAAAAGGACGGAAGGAAAAAAAAGCCTCCAAATAAAAAAAAATCACAAACACTCAAACAAACAAAAAGTGAAACGAGAGCCTAGATGACAAAACAATCTAGAAAAAAAAAACATTAATGGGAAGAAAATGAAACAAAAATGACTCAAAAACAACCCATATAAAAACAAACAATTAAACGATAGACTTAATGACATCTAACGATCCTCTTGTGGGAGGAGAAAATTATGATGACAAGAGGTAAACAGAGACACACTGAAGGTTGTTAACTAGACAATCAGGAGATAATTACCTATAATTTGGAGACTAATGATGCCACGTACTACAAAGGTCATAATTATAAGTTATTCTATTGTGATGCTAAAGCTTAATATCTCGTTAAATAAGTTACTGCTTAAAAGACGATTAGAAGAATAGACTCGTATGAGGGTAAATATATCTGACTGGGTGCAATAAATGGATTCTTTCGATAAATACATTTATTCCAGGGTGTATGCGAGTGAATATATATATATATATATATATATATATATATATATATATATATATATATATATATATATATATATATATATATATATATATATATATATGTGTGTGTGTGTGTGTGTGTGTGTGTGTGTGTGTGTGTGTGTGTGTGTGTGTGTGTGTGTGTGTGTGTGTATGTATGTATGTATGTATGCATGCATGCATGCATGCATGCATGCATGCATGCATGCATGCATACATACATACATACATACATACATACATACATACATACATACATACATACATACATAGATACACACACACACACACACACACACACACACACACACACACACACACACACACACACACACACACACACACACACACACACACAAGCAAAATCTAGTCGCTTTTCGCAGATTTTCGAAACCATTAAATGGATAAAAGTGCAGTGATACATCATTTTTAAAATACATTAATGTATTATTATCTGTTTCAACTGTAACTGAAATCACTTTCATCACGACATCTCAACTGCATTGTGGGACGATCATTTTACCCCTGTCTTTGCTTGAGGTGGTAAACACACTGTACCACCACCTGACTCCACATATTAATGGTTGTGTGTTCAGATTTGGTTGAACATCGAGCTGGTAAGGTAACTGTTTCACGAGGGACTCCGCATATTTAATGGTAGTGAACTCAGTTTAGTCTTTTGGGTTGATCGTGGCCACCGATAGAGGGATGCTGCGACCCACTTCTCTTCCCCAAGAGATTCTGGAGAAGAAATGTTACACAAATCATTCTTGGGCATCAAACTCGGTATAATTCAGGTGGACGTTATAATCTGGTCCATTTAGCATTGAAGACACCTCACGTCACACACTAATAATTTAATTTTAGTAAAAAAAAAAAAAAAAAAAAAAAAAAAAAAAACAACAACAACAACAACAACAACAACAACAACAACTAATATTCAATAATAATCAAAAGAAAACTTATACAAAAATGCATAAATAAATGATGCTTTCCAACTGGAAGAAACTTTTAATAAAAAATTTATACAGATTAAATATACCAAGAAATACTGTAAATTATAAACTCGTAAATATAACTATAGTCCGTCCACTTTAACCTGGCCTAAGAGCCACACCCCTTTTCTCTATGTATCAGAACAATGTTATCTTAACTCGTCAACAGTAGAGAATAAATATTTAAATCTGAATCCATACATACAGCTTTATAAAAAGTGAACCACGGTGGCGTAGTGGTTAAATCCCTCGTCCCGGGAGTTGACAGACCTACGATGAAGCCCACTGTGAGGCGTTAGGAAGGGCATCCAGACTTAATTCCACCTTCAATCTATGTCCATCCTCATAATGGGGATTAATGGTGACATATAAACGGTAAAAACACACACACGCAACTGTTTAAACACTTCATATCGCTCTAGTCGAATGGAAGTGGTTAAGAAAGCAAATTAACTCTTAATTAACTCTTGCATAATTAACTCTTTTCCCTTTTTCAGCAGTAGCCTTTGCCAAGTTCATAGGGGTCGCTGTGTTTTATTAGTCTCTCGGAAACTAGTTCTAGGTGTGGCTCAAAGTTTAAAGGGAGGTTTACACGGTCAAACGGTTCGTCGAACGCGGTTCGACAGACAGCTGTTTGAAGTGATGTTCGAACGTGTGAACGGGGTATTTGGTTGTCGAACACGTTCCGGGTTCGGCAACCAAATACCCCGTTCACACGTCCGAACATCACTTCAAACACTTGTCTGTCGAACCGCGTTCGGCGAACCGTTTGACCGCGTAACCCCCCCCCCTCTTTAGGCATGATGCCCCGCCTCGTACCAACCCTTTTCATTTACCCGGGCTTAGTGCCATTACTAACCTGAGTTGGTTTGCTCCCGAAGTATATGCATTCATAAACAATGGCCATAACCCCCCTTGTAAGGGGGTGGCCAAGTCAAATCACACATTTATCAGAAGCTAATTCACTCTAATGGCCCCTCTCAACACCGTGAGGATAACAGGTCACTCGTAATAGTCGGATTTAACGAGTTAAAAAATAAATGGCTTGCCCCCGCGGTACATACATAATAATGGCCATAATCCCCTTTGTATGGGATTGGCCGAGTCAAAGCATAAACATCAAAAACCATTGCACCCAGTCACCCTTCTTAGCACCTTGAAGACATATAGGGTCACCCGCAGGAGTCGGATTTAATGAGCTAAATAATGGACTTCATTATATTTATTGTAAAGACATCACAAGGCTTATAGCAAATAAATATTTTTCTTTGTCTTCAGCTTTTCTCACTTTCACATGGGATCGCTCAACCTGACCAGCTTCCTCCAGTCATACTTATAACACCAAGATTGGTCGCTGATACCATACTGAAATCAACAGTTAGTTGTAAATATAACATCGGGGGGAGATCAATATGACAAGTGCCTGGATAAGAATCCAATTTAACCTCACCTGAATAATTATAAGCAGGTGTCACAAGATTAACATAAATGAATTCAATATATTTTGTAAAGAATGATGTTAAATTGGCTTGGTTCGTAGCCAAAGAGCAAGACTAAAGAGCAGAGTTGACAAAGACGAGTATATTTAAAAGCCAGTATCATAAGGTTTATCTCTGTGAATTATGCTATCTAATAATATCCAAGGTCGATTAGCAATATATATATATGAGCATATGTCTTCGTTTCACTAACTCGATGGGGCATGAATAATGAGCCAAAAAAGTTCAGTAAATGGTCCACACTAACATGAATATATTTTTGGAACGCAATCAAAAGGCTTTTCTCCGTGAATTAATAAATAAAAACAAACGTCATCACCACTAACATGAATAAATTAATTATATTCTCGTGGTGTTAGGCCGCTTTCACACTATAGTGGCATGTCGCACGTGGCTCTTTGAGTCTAAGGCCGCTTTCACTCCAAAGTCACATGGCACACGTGGCATGCCACGTGGCACGCCAGTTGAAAACGAACATCTGGAAATATATGAAACCTTTCACACAGAAGTGGCGAGACACGTCCCATGTGGCACGTGCTACTTGCGACGCAAGTCGCAAGTCGCACGTGCCACATGGGACGTGTCTCGCCACTTCTGTGTGAAAGGTTTCATATATTTCCAGATGTTCGTTTTCAACTGGCGTGCCACGTGGCATGCCACGTGTGACGTACCACTTTGGAGTGAAAGCGGCTTTAGACTCCAAGTGTCATAATGACGTGGACGGTTTATATTCATGAACTGGTACCACAAGTCTCTACCCAGCAAATGCAAATTACATTCATGAAGTTCGATGAACGTTAATCTCACTGATTTCGTCATTCTGTTCGTTGTACCACACTTGATGTGACGTAATTTACAGATGAAAGGGCATGGCTAAAATGTCTAATTAGCGAAGACCAAATATATTTAATCAATAAAGTCTAGTACCCATATATACATACCATAGAGAATATAATGTATACGTCTGTATGTATGTATGTAAGTATGTATGTACGTACGTACGTACATATACATGTATGAATGCACATATGTAGGTATTCTATTATGTATGTATGTATGTACTGGCATATGTGTGTAATTACCACATTGTAATTACCTAACTGTATTTACAGGAAAGAGCCCTATGCTCGTAACTCCCCTTCTCTTGGTAGGTTCCATTTTTATACTCAATGATTCATATCATATTTGTTCTTGAAAATATGGATGCACTTAGTAATAACTACTTCCTCGCTTAGCAGATTCCAATCATCAACTATTCTTACACTAAAAAGTTACTTCCTTATATCCAGCGAAAAAGATTTCTTACGCAGCTAGCTCTAGTTTTAGAGCCAGCCATATCACAATATCGATTCCTATCCACTCTGTCAAAATCATAAAGGAATAGAAAAGCCCTTACCATATCCCCCTGATTCTTCTAGCTTCGAGCGATGGTAGGACTAATTCCCTAATCCTTTCCTTATAACTGAGATCGAGTATTTCTGACACCAGTTTCGTAGCCTGTCACCGAACTTTTTCCAGCTTATTTATGTATGTTTTTCAAGTGTGTGCGTGCGTGTGCGCGCGCGCGTGTGCACAAAAAAGTAGCGAGCAACTCTCAAAATATTAGCGATCATCTAACAAATCTGTAAACTGATCTCTAATCAACCTTTCCAAAAGTTCACCCCCCTCCCCCCACAGTTATCCATTCCCCCTCCAGCGTAATCATCTCATAAATTCTGCCCCCGCGGCCAAGTTGACTGTAAAATGACCTTGGGAGGGGGGCCTGGCTAACCACCGTAATTTCTATTCTATTTGCAAACACCTAATAATTAACAATTCAATTAAGCGGTCAGGGTTACGTGTGCACGTGCGTGCGCGCGTGCGAAAATTATGAAGATGTTCACAGGAGCAAGAGTAATTTCTCCTGTTACATAATATTTATCTTAAATATGCATTTCTCACTTTAGAAAACATCAGGATGATCTGTTCATTTCTTTCTGCAAGAGAGCATCAAGGCGGGCATGTAAAAAGACTGAATTTATGGAGACACTTTGCCATCTCTGACTTCGGATTCGGTTTTACGTCACGAACTCCCTTATCTACTAAGGGCTAGGATGGTTGCCTTCTAGTGAAGGACTTGTTTTGGCAGATGTAATCGTTACCCTGAGTGTATGCCCTTACTAACCTCAGTCCGTGACGCTATCTCTGTGAACGGGGTATTTGGTTGTCGAACACGTTCCGTGTTCGACAAACAATATGCACTATATAAAGGGGGGTTTACACGGTCAAACGGTGCGTCGAACGCAGTTCGACAGACAAGTGTTTGAAGTGATGTTCGAACGTGTGAACGGGGTATTTGGTTCCATGTTCGACAACCAAATACCCCGTTCGACAGACAAGTGTTTGAAGTGATGTTCGAACGTGTGAACGGGGTATTTGGTTCCATGTTCGACAACCAAATACCCCGTTCACACGTTCGAACATCACTTCAAACACTTGTCTGTCGAACCGCGTTCGACGAACCGTTTGACCGTGTAAACCCCCCTTTATATGGTGCATATGCAGACCACTTCCGATGATCAAGTACACAAAGACAATATGTAATTAACATATAATTTCACTGTAAAAGATGAGTTCGATCTGTCGTCGGACGTTAGGATGGATATCCAGTTTAATACCGCAGCTACAACATGTCTGTGCCCACCCCAAATCGACTGGGGATTGATAATGACATAAATGGCAAACAAATTTCATTTTATTGTAAAAATATTGATATGCGAGGTCAAAGATGGTCCTTGGTCCTTCGTGACATTAACCTCCTCAAATATTTACAAAAGGACGAATTTTTTTTAAAAGTTGTGAGTATTTCTGGTACAGTGCCTTCAATTCCATCTATATGGCCGGATATGGGACCCGCACCGGATTAAACTGGCATACTCCCTCGGTGGCACCAAAGAGGCTTACAAAGTATGCACTTGAAGAGATCAATCTCATGACATTGGGTAGAGTGCCATGAAAATAGAGTTGAAAAACAACTTAAAAAGTAAATTTTCTTAGGATATCTGACACTGTGCCAAAACATTCATGTTTTTTCCTTTAAGCTACTGAGGATTTTTATGACATATTGCCAACACAAGTCAGCGATGTAAATTTTTGTATCTTTATGCTCTCTTAAGTTAATCATAAGCAAATTATGCAGTGATAAAAAATGCACACACACACACACACACACACACACACACACACACACACACACACACACATATATATATATATATATATATATATATATATATATAGGTATACACTCATACACACACACACACCCCATGGTTTTTTTTTTCCTGAGTATGAGAGGCTACGTAATGATTGATGTAGGTGGGGATGGATAGAGGATGTAAATTCCCTTTTCCCTGAGATTCTTTTCTTTGTTATATATATATATATATATATATATATATATATATATATATATATATATATATATATATATATATATATATATATATATATATATATATATATATAGTTTAGGGTGCTGATTTATAATGGTCATAAACAGAAAAATAGAACTTGTACTGAAGTCTTAGGATTATAGAGAGCACTACCGGGTCTTTCTTTACTGAAGTTTTACTTTTTTATCGACCCACCAGTGATCAGTACACACATTTCATTCTCCTTCTCAGCACGGACTGAGGTTAAGGAAAAGAACTTTAAAATGCAGTCGAAGTTCCAATCGTCTCTATTTTTACAATGACTTAAATATTAAGCACCCTTACCCATGGAGTTCTGTTCTATAGGTCTCAGGCTTGTATCGCGATGGCAGAAGGTAAATTAAGAAATGTTCTTGGTTTTATTTATTTGAATGGGTGAATGAATGCATTATAACAGTGTTGTTGTTGTTATTATTATTATTATTATTATTATTATTATTATTATTATTATTATTATTATTATTATTATTATTATTATTATTATTATTATTATTATTATTATTATAAGGTTTCACTTCTTTCCACAGGTATTTCTCTTCTCCTTGTGTTACATAGTGGCAGAAACTGCAGGAAATGCAGTGAGTTCCCACTACCTACCACCATCCTACCACTCCACAACAAATGCTCCACACCATTCCACAACATATCCTGGTCATCAGACAACACAGAAACCCCACCGTACAATTATATATACCCCAGCTCCTTCTTACAGTTCTAAACCTATTCATGCACCTGTTTATACTACGCATAAATCTAGTTATGGCCATGGAGACCCTCCAGTTTATAAACCAAAGCCTGCGCACAAGCCTGCATATACGCCAGCGCCTATCTACAAGCCAGTTTATAAGCCAGCGCCCTCCTACAAGCCAATTCATATACCAGCACCCTCCTACACTCCCGTTTACACGCCAAAACCCACTTATGCGCCAGAGCATTCTTATACGCCAATACACGACCCTCCAAAACCCACCTACAAGCCTGTATACAAGCCACAACCTGTCTACAAGCCAAAACCTGTGCATAAAGCTGAACCTGTTTATTACAAGCATGTAAGTAGAACCTTTTTTTTTTATGATTGTGACACCAGGACGGGCCAAAAAAAATTATAAAATAAAACAGCCCCCATCGGGCCTGGGCAGGAAGAATACATAAAGTAAAGAGAATCAGAGATGGAGAGTGTAATGACTTGTCAGATGTGAAGGGATAATAAAAGATGTGTGATGAATATCCAAGAATATTCAGTGTAGCTGTAGGCATAGAAAAAGAAATTAAGGGATATCTCAATACTGGTACTAGTAGTAGTAATAATGATAATCACAGTAGCAGTAGTAACAATGGTAATTTTTTTATCAATACGAATATGCTAGAAAATTATACAAAAAAGCGTTAAAAACAATAACCCCATTAAGCTAATCTAACCTAACCTAACTTATCCAAATAATATTTACTTGTACATATACAATAGAGGTGTTTCCATTTGATTATGATTGGTAGTCTGTAAACTATAATCATATTCTTTAATAAAATTGTCTGTTCTATAATTTCATAAAATTTACTTAAAATAAGATATTATGTACATAATGACATTTAAAACCATGATTATATAATCAAAGTCAAATGAAAAATAGGCCTGTTTTATTAAACTATATACTAGAGTGTGACTACTACATATTTAGCAAGTGCTCTCACCCCTAATTCCCCAAAGTGCCTTTGTATAATAATAATAATAATAATAATAATAATAATAATAATAATAATAATAATAATAATAATAATAATAATAATAATCACTTCCATGGATATGCTATACTGCAAACATTTTCTTTACGTTTTGTGTCAGTATTAGTCCCCTTCTGAGGGTAGACACTTTACTAATGCATCCAACTGCTTCCCATTACTTGTTATTTGTGATGTAATTAAATCCGGCAGCCACCCTTAGGGTGGCCTATAAGTATATGCCAGATTTATCTAAAATAATTTCAACTCAAAACTCCTAACACCTAACGTTAAATATTTGTAACTGATGAATGCACTTAAACAACCCCTATCCACTGGCAAATAATAAATCACACTGCATACCATTAACCAAACCCAACATATCTCTTATGGCACTTTGAAGATCACAGTTAACCAGTCAGAATATGCTGCTTAGTATTTATGAACCGAACGAAAATTTACGATGAACTTGAAACTATGTCATTGTGATAATTTACTGCTGAAATATATCAGTAATCACTTCCAATAGACATACACCCTTATTGTATAATGAATAACAAATTCCATACCTTTGGGATATCTGTATCCATTATTTAAACAATATGCAATAATGAAGTACTATATTTAAATTGTGTACGACAGTACTTTTCTTTCATTTTTAATTATGCCAAATAACTGGGCATGGGGTCATGTGCATTAAGGTATTCAATACGATATCCAAATGTTAAATTTACGTTTTATATATATATATATATATATATATATATATATATATATATATATATATATATATATATATATATATATATATATATATATATATATATATATATATATATATATATATACTGATATATATATATATATATATATATATATATATATATATGACAATCTTTATGTCAACTAATTATTATTGCTACAGTTTTATTTGTTCATTTTCTTACGAGAAATAATTGCAAATTATATTTCCATAGACTTTTCTAAAGATAAACTTTTACAAATAATTCATTCTGAGCTTAGTCTTTCAAAATATAAATGCAAAAGTTGTCTATTGTCTGCAAAGCTTTACATGCATTTAATTCTATTTTGAAGTATATTAGAGTAAAAGTTTTAAAAATATTTCCTTTTATACTTTGAAAGAACCTAACTTTAATACTAAATCAAGGACCAAAGAATATCTTAATACTTTCTAGGCAACTTATAATGAAACTATTTGAAGTGTATATGCTAATACAGTACAGGGTATTCTTTTTATGAGCATTCTGTTGTTGTTGTTTTTTATTTGAAAAGGACTATACACAATACCATGGCGGACACTTGATATTAATTAATAGATTCTTTGCAGTCAATTTGTAATATAATAACGTTTTATATTCAACAGGCATAAAAACAATTTTCAATTTGAAGGTGAACATTATATATTTCATAAGGTTTTTGACGTATATTGAATGAATGTGATCTTGAAAACCGTCCGAAATAAATGCTAAGCTGACCCAACATAAAAAAATTCAAGATAATTTCAAGGTCAGAGTCAATTAAAACATCAAAAACCAGAGGAAAAATATAATTTTCACCTCCGAATTGAGACGGCTTTAATTGTAAAAATTTGCCCAATTTTCAAACTCCTATCGCAAATGAGGATTCAAATTAGGCTACCGGTAGCCTATACCTTGTAGAATTTTTTAGCTTAATCAGAATCACAAATAATTGCGGGGAAAACCTTACACTGTTCATTACTGCATAATACCCTTCATACACTGGAGATATTGAAGCTAATTATATAATTATATGAATACACAGCTAATTAGCCAGAGCAATGAAGACTTAGGCCCGATTTCTTAAACAGTGTAAACCTAGGATACCATATTGTTAGTTAGCTAGGCACACAAATGGACTTCATAAACGCAAATGACATGGTTCTGTGTATGGCTAGGATCCCACATTGGATCCTAGCCATACACAGAACAGCGTCAGATGCGTTTATGAAGTCCATTTGTGTGTCTAGCTAACTAACAATATGGTATCCTAGGTTTACACTGTTTATGAGATCCTAGCCATATACAGAACCGCGTCTGATGCGTTTATGAAATCCATTTGTGAGTCTAGCTAACTAACAATATGGTATCCGAGGTTTACCAGTTTAAGAAATCGGGCCATAATCCTGTAGAGTGGCTGAATATCATGAAGTTATCCATTATATTTCCATCTCTTTTAAAACAGTATTTATTAAATGTTTACGTTCACTCCCCTGACGAGTGAACTGGCGATACGAAACAGTGCAAAAAAATATCCAAAACAGGTAAAATTAACACAATTTATCATCTCGTTTCCTCAGTGAGGGACAGTAACTTACCTAACGTAGGAAGATAATGTAACGAATTGCAAGAATTTTTCCCTAAATGGGGAGTGTGAAAGTCAGCATTCATCGTTAACTGCTTCTTTGGCTCTTTAAAAAAATATTTCTAAATATGTACTTATCACCACGAGGTATAAAATGCAGTGCTTTAGAGAGTAATCACACGTGTGCACATATATCAAAATACCGCACAGACAATCAGTTACAGCGACAATGTAAACAATCTTCTTTGTTTGAGGAGTAGGATATGGACAGGTATACATAGTAATCGTTGCAAATTCGAAGCTCTTGCAGTACACCTGAACAATTATATAATTTGCTAATAAGCTGCATTACTATGAAATATGATACTTATTAATTGCTGTGATTAGCGTTCCTTTTGATCCTAATGTTTACATTTTCTTTTTAAATATATTATAATGATTAAGCACAAACAATTTTATGTGAAAATTAAATATGATAATAATATATATGTTTTACGTCTTTTCTTTTATTATTCTACCACTACTACCACCACTACCAATCTCCCTCCTTCTTCTACTATAATGGCATTATTTCCTATTTCCCCTTCTGCTACTACTTTTATTTCATCATCTGCTTCTACTTCTTACTACTGCTGTTGTTGCTTGGTCTTTCTCAGCCAACCAAGTACGACTTCGGCTATGGAGTAGCAGATAACTACCACGGCACCAACTTTGGTCACTCGGAGAAGAGAGACGGTTATCGCACCGAAGGGGAATACTTCGTCGACTTACCCGATGGACGTCGAATGATCGTGAAATACTATTCTGATGAGACAGGGTACCATCCTACTATTACCTACGAAGGCTCGCCAAGTTATGGTCACCCCAAGCCTGTCTACAAACCTAAGCCTACCTACAAACCACAGCCTATCTACAAACCTGAACCAGTATACATACCAAAAATCACATACGCTCCTAAACCAGTCTACAAACATAAGCCCATATACACTCCTAAGCCTGTCTATAAGCAACCTATTTACGCTGCTAACCCTCTTTATAAAGAGGATATTTACACTCCGAAGCCAGTGCATACTCCAGAACCAGTCTACACTCCAAAACCTGAGTATAAAGAGCCTGTCTACAACCCCAATCCTACCTACACCCCTAAGCCTGTCTACACTCCACAGCCTGTCCATCCTCCTGAACCTGTCCATCAGAAACATGTCTATACTCCTACACCTACATATACTCCTAAACCTATTCACACTCCAGAACCTGTCTACTCTCCTAAGCCTGTTCATAAGGAACATCCTTACACACCTAAACCTACTTATACTCCCAAGCTTCATTATAAGGAAAATGTTCATAGTCCTACACCTGCACATATTCCAGAGCCTTTCTACACTCCCAAACCTGTATATACCCCTCAACCTACTTACACTCCTAAACCAATTTACACTCCCAAGCCTCTTTATAAGGAACATGTACATAGTCCTAAGCCTGCACAAACTCCCAAACCTATCTACACTCCCAAACCTGTCTATACTCCTCAACCTACTTACACTCCTAAACCCACTTACACTCCTGAACCCACTTACACTCCTGAACATACCTACACTCCTACACCTACTTATACTCCTAAACCTATTTACACTCCTAAACCTGTCCACTCTTCCACACCAGCGTATAAACCTGTGCAACACAATCCATATCACTAGGTGTTAACTGATTACTTTTAATTGAGTTACCTAGTCCAATTTTATTATAAATATTGTAAATCTAAATCTTGAAATCAGACCGTGGAATGGGTGATTGACAAATAAAAATGTAATTGCATTAAGTACAAAAAGAATAGGATTACTTTCTAAAAGATTTTACTCATTACGTATTATATTTTTCATTATACCGATCTATACATAACAATATCAACAAATAACCCATTTCAATGCCTGCTTTCACGATGACTTGCTAGTAATTGAATAATTTATTGTATAAATAGAATACAGAGACAAATTACATCTTGTTCATAGTTTATATACTTTTCAGTCTTGTGCCCATAAGACGCATCATATTTTTTCCATTTGATTTTTGCATCATACTAATGAAATTTCAAGTACCATGTCACGTAGTTTCTATGGAAAGATTGTTAGTATTTGTGTGTGTTACGCATACTGATGGCGAAGATACAATTCATCCCAATTTCGTAGGCTGACTGTCGTCACAGTATGCAATTGAGAGTATATCATATAAGTATCAGTTTTAGAAAACAGACAAAAAAAATGCTTAATTCTATATATACTCTCATAAAGGTATTATTGGTGCCAGTATTCCTCAGATAAGAACAACAGACGATTACAGTCAACAGCGTTAAAGCCACATTGGGTCTTATATCTAATTCCTGCATTGGTGACAATGAAATAGTGCTAGCTATATTTACAAGGCAGCAACAATTTTTAGAAAATATGTATATGTTCTAAAAAGACAAGTGAATATAGAGAGTGGCTTCATTTACTTGCAATTATTGATAAGGAAGGTCAAAGTTGTAGTATGCCATAAACAGCATAATATTAAATATAACATGATATAGATTTCCTTGTGATGTATGTAAATGTACCTTATATTTTCTCTTTAGAAAGTTTAGGATACATTCATGGAAGAAAATAAAAAAAAGTGCAAAAATAAATGTTCCGTAATGATAATAAGGTGCACTGTACCCTTGTAACAAGTACTGCTTTGGATGTTATACCAAATTAAATGAATGTTGTCACAATTACCAAAGGTCATAACAGCAGACACTGTCATAGCTATTAGTCCCATACTTTACGATCAAATAATGTCACAACTGCAAGAGTTTAAGTCTTATTATCAACTATTACTGTCGTCAGTGCTAAAGGTTTTAGCATTTTAACATGTACCACTCTAATTACTGAAGGTCATACCTTACTAAGAACATGAACAGTCATAAGCACTGGAGGCTTTACTTAACAAATACTGCCATAATCACTAGATTCGGTCTGTTCGCAAATACTCCTCTTACTACTAGATACTTTACATAATTAACAAATGCTATCACAACTACTAGAGGTAATTCTTTGTTAATAGATGCTGTCAATAGCATTAGAACATATATATTACTACTAAAAAAATACTCTCATAGCTCCTAAAGGTCATGCTGTCTCAGCAGTACTGTCAAAAACTGTAAAGATTTAACTTTATTAACAAATGAATACAGAACATCATGGGGTCACGCCTAAATGAGGAATGCTGTTATCACCGCTATTAGATTTACACCTTTAAGAAATATTGCTATACGAGCGATAACACTCTATTAGCAAATACAAACATAACTGCTTAAAACTAGGCTTTAATAACAAATTCTGTTATAACCACTAGAGGTTTCACCTTAACCACGCATACCAGACTTTCCACAGGTAATTACTGATTAAGTTATACAGGTATCACCACTAGAAGTTTTATCTGATCATAAAGAAGTGTCATGCCTACTAGATATCATCATGATATCACAACTTCTAGACGAGCATCTTACTGAGAAACACTGCAATTAATACGAAAGATCTATTGACATATTACTGTCATAACTTTTGGAATTTAACCTTAATTGCAATGGTTGTCATAATACATAAAGGTTATGCCTTATTTTATAAATATATGTATAGTAACTCTATTTTTTGTATGAAATTAAAAGAGAAAGTCTAAACGCAAATAGTCTTTATTTCTACATTCCAACAATGTATTCCGTTATATTATATTTAATTCAGTACATCTTATAAAATATTTATTCAGCAAGCAGGAATGCTCATATTAGAGAGAGAGAGAGAGAGAGAGAGAGAGAGAGAGAGAGAGAGAGAGAGAGAGAGAGAGAGAGAGAGAGAGAGAGATATATATATATATATATATATATATATATATATATATATATATATATATATATATATATATATATATATATATATATATATATATATATATATATATATAATGGGTCTGTCACCAGGACAAGCAAAACCCAAAAATAACTGCTCAACTTTTTATAAACTTTGCAACAAATTCTGGATTTCACTATACAGGTAAAATGTATCCATTTTGATCTCTGTCCTGTTTGTTGCTCAGACTTGGACTGATACCTATCTCCTTGGCCTCAAAGCTCACCAGTGGTCAGTAAACGACAAGAACAGGCAGACAACATCGGAGATTTGTAACATCTTATTTTGAAGTGAACAAATAATTATGAGGCAAGGAAGAAGAACATCTGGAAAGTAAAATATCGTTTCCGGGTACATCAGTTAATAAATAAATATATAAATATTTCATAAATAAATGAATATAGACAAAGAAATTATATATAAATAAAAAGAAACATCCATCTCTGTCGTATTTTTATATAAAGAAACTATGGTAATATATGATGCAGATCGTAAGAAAATAATTTATCTTTATGAAATCGTTGTATGCATAGCACATAGTACCCAATTTTTTCTATTACAATATTCGTGGCTGTCATAAGCAATAGCTCTTTTAATGCTATAAAGTCATTTAATGGCATAACACTCTGTAAAAGTAATAGATGAAGGCAATTTTTAGTTTACTAAGACACTGTTTACCGAGCATACTATTAGATTATCACATCATTTCTCTGGTGAAATATTTTGCTCATACACCCAAGAACAAAATTAAAGAGATTCTTTAACTTTTATTTCTTTAAAAACAGTGATAATATATCCTTATATATAATTTACTTTTCTCGTGTAAAATTTAATTTTTATGGTAAATTTATAAGCATTTTTAAATGAAAATACATAATTTTTATATAAAAGATACTGTTTTATATTCATAAATTAGGGAATTATTTAAAAAGATCAATTATAAACATGTACGAGAGCATTTATATTACATAATAAGATTTTCCTGAATACACTAAGCTACTCCATCAGTTTGAGATAATTGTACCATTCCACTAAGTTTTCCTTGTAGAGAATTTGCTCTAAAAGCTGCAACTGCTCCTACACAAGAGAGCAAAATCATTAGTGGGACCATTGAGGCCCAGCCAAACCAAGCAGCAGCTGCAGACACCATTGGGCCCTCTAAAACTGTGCCTAGAGATCCCATACCATTAACAACACTAGTGACTCCTAAGGCTAAACCACCTGCTCTCTCGCCAATATCAGCTGATACTGATCCAGCCAATAGAATATCTGGACCGCAGTTTAGCGCCCCAGTGAGAGTTAAGAACGCAACATGGAAAATGGGTCCCCATGAAGAAGTCATCATGAAGATTACCAAAACCAAGGCCGATCCTCCTATACCAATAGCACTTACGAGAACGGCCCTTCCTTTCATCCAACGGTCGACAATCATGCCCGTTAATATACTACCCACAACGCCCCCAACTTCGAAGGATGTAGAGGCTAGGCCAGCACTAACTTTAGAATAACCTAAAGACCTCAAGAAATATAATGGCAGCCACATCATAAGAGCATATCGGACAGCTTTTACACAAAACATAGCTATAGATATTTCAGGTACAATGGGAATTCGAAATATTGTTAGAAAAGAGGCTTGGCCGTTTGATGAGGATTTGCTTGGTGAAGAACTTGCCTGATCAGCAGCTCTTCCTGGAATTGTTATACCAACTTCTTCTGGAAGTCGTCCTATGAAAAATACTAAGAGGCCTATAAGAGCTACGAAAGAGCCTGGAGGTAAAAACACAGATCTCCATCCGTATAGCGCTTGTAAATATACGGCTAAACCGGTACCTGCTAGCCCGCCTACAAAACAACATGTTCCAAACATACCAAAGATGGAATTGCGAGATTCGTCAGAATACCAGCGAGATAAGAGTGAACATGTAGCTGGCCAGCAGAGGGCCTGCCCGGCACCACTAATGACCAACAATATCAGTAGAGGTACATATGACTGACAGAATAACATAGGCATTGTTGCAGCAGCAGCGATAATTAAGCCACCAGATAGGGTCAAACGAGAACCTAACTTGTCTCCAACATGTCCAAACATTAAAGAAACGACAGCATAAGGAAGCAAGAAGGCCGAATCAATCCAACCGAGATTGACAGAACTCAGTTGAAGATCATTTTGTATATCGTCTTTGATAACACCGAGTGGTTTCCTTAACAGGTATGTTGCACCGTAAGCCGTCCATAGCAATAAAAAAATGCCGGCCTGCCACACTTTCAAAAAATTAAGGTCCATTTTCGCCACTTTTCTATTTTATTTCAAATTTCTTTACTTGGCTGTTTTCCCGAGCAGCTTTTTTTTTCCTTGTTGAAATTCTTCAGTAAATATTCATATTTTTTCTCAAGTAGATTTTTCCGCTTATTCAGCAGTAAATAATATAAGAATTCGTGTTGAACGGAGAAGCCTGAGTCCAAGAACTTTGAATACAA
>JAXCGZ010009466.1:52500-137500 GCA_037179515.1 Halocaridina rubra | reverse complement strand
TTTCAAGAGAGCCATATTACTATTATATATATAAACAAGATACACAACCTGGTGGCACTATAGAGTGCACTCTACCTCTCTACAGTAGTCTGTTGTACTCTACCCTAACCTAATCCAACCGAACTAACCTAACCTACCTAATCATCAGTCCATGATGATCCAAAATAACAAAATACACTAAACATCATTAAATATTATTATCCATGGACATGTAAGCTACAGTAGCACTTTTGTTACCTTTATTAATATTTAGATTAAGGGTAAATTCCTATAGAGAGGGGAAGGGAATCACTTCAAAATATTCAGAGACACGGGAAAACGCTTCGCACTGGAAGGCAGATACTGGCTCACTGAAGCGATTCATAAAATAACCTGTACTAAAATAATAACACACGAGAATGGAGAGCGTTCTTCGTCAACAATTGTAATTCTATTTTTTTTTTATACCCTACATTTTAAATATATAGTCTCATATATTATATCATAAACACATATTTCCAATATTATAAAAACTATTAGCGAGGTATCTTTTTTTTTATATTCATAATTAATAACAGCTGCAATTGATCATATAGATAAATTTGTCATTGACTTAAGACTGCAAATATCAATTTCTTCTGAAAATATATTAAGGGAAACTTCATATTTAAATTCTATTCTACAGCAGCTCATTTCTTTATTGACATATTAATATTTTATTCACGGGAAGAATATAGTTTAAATGCATTTAATCAGACTATGTCATCTTTCGTGGCTAATGGCGAAGTAATTTCAATATTTTACATATTCAATTCGTTTTCATTCCGAAAAGGAAATTAACCTGTCACAGACGGCAATATGTCAGCTATATATATATATATATATATATATATGCGGAATAATAATAATAATAATAATAATAATAATAATAATAATAATATATCTACAAAAATCCACTAAACCTGACCAATTAGCGAACGAAAGCTATTGAAAAACTAGCAAACCATCATTGATCATACCAGAACACTTGAACGTTGTCATAGAGACGATATCAACATACTCTTTCCTTGTTTCTCTCGTCCTTATGAAGTTAACAATGTTGTTCCATATTTCATCCTATCTCTTCGTGTGTAAACCTATAATATATATATATATATATATATATATATATATATATATATATATATATATATATATATATATATATATATATATATATATATATATATATATATATAGATATATATATATATATATATATATATATATATATATATATATATATATATATATATATATATATATATATATATATATATATATATATATATATATAGTAATATATATATATATATATATATATATATATATATATATATATATATATATATATATATAGATATATATATAGATATATATATATATATATATATAATATATATATATATATATATATATATATATATATATATATATATATATATATATATATCTATATATATGCCCGCGATGATATATGGCTCGGAGACGTGGCCTGTTAAGAAAACACAAGAGAGAAAGTTGGAAGTGGCAGAGATGGGAATAAATCAAATCAAATCAAATCAAAATATTTATTTCCATTTTGTACAATGGTTATTCAACATTAATAGTAACTTATAAGTAGACATGTAATTAAACTAATAAATAAGAGGGTTAGACATATAGTTAAATTAAATGTAGCTTTCATAGAAAATAATAATGCTGTAATAAAAATGTTAACAATAATGTTAATAATAAAGTAGTAAGTATGCCACTAGATACAGGATCGTTATTATCGGCCTGCTTCTGTGTTTGTTCTGTGAATAAAGAGCTCACTGCTCTGTCTTGTGTTTGTTCCCCTTATATCCCTGACTGTTTTTAAATCAAATAGCCAGCTAGGATAATGATGGTCCAAAATTTTGAATACAAAAACATAAATAGCATAAGTGACCTTATTTTCTGCCCGCAGCCACCCAAGTTTATTGAGAGCTGGTGTGATGTGGTCATATTTTCTTATTCCTCCCAGGGCAACTCGAGCTGCAAAATTAATAAGCTTCTGTATTCTGTTTATCTGAGTCTTAGTGGTAGCTCCCCAAACAGATGTGCAGTAATTGATGTGACTTAGGGCTAGAGATTCAACAACAGTTATTCGAGTGGTAGTCTCAAAATTGTTTTTTATACGTGATAAGTACATTAATGTTCCTGTAACCTTTTTGCATACTTTATCTATGTGGGAATCAAACAACATGTGGTTATCAAAGTGAATTCCTAGGTTTTTGACTGTTTTGCTAAGTGTGATAATATTGTCGCAAAAATTAATTGTTCTGTTTTCTGGAATTTGTGCTATGTGGAACCTTGAACCAATAAATATGCACTGTGTTTTACTTTCGTTAATTAACAGCCCAATTTCTTGGAAATAGGTTTTAATTTTTGACAGAGTGTTTTTTGCTCTTAAAGTTAGCTCTGGGAGATTATTAATATCACCACTAAGGAGTAGTTGAGTGTCATCTGCATATTGTACGACTAGACAGTCAGAAATGAAAGAAGATAGATCATTTACGTAAATGGAGAAGAGGATAGGACCAAGTACTGATCCCTGTGGAACACCAGATGATGCATTTTTTGGCACAGAGATAATGTTGTTAAGACGTATGGACTGTTTACGATTAGATAGATACTCGCTAAACCAGCTTGGATCAATATTTAAGTTAATACATTTACTTATAAGAATTTCATGGTTTACACTGTCGAAGGCTTTTGATAAGTCTAATAATACAAGAAGAGATATTTTTTTCATATCTCTATTATTATAGATACTATTCGTAACTTTAAGCAGTGCAGTTTCCGTCGAAAGTTTCGGTCTGAAACCATGTTGGTTAATACTTATTATTCTATTTGATTCTAAATATGACATAAGGTGGCTTGCAACAATTTTTTCTAATATTTTAGAGAAAATGGGTAGGAGGGAAATGGGACGATAGTTTGTCACATCTTCTCTGTCCCCCTTTTTATGCAGAGGTATTACATGTGATATTTTCCAAGAGTCAGGAAACTTTTTAGTAACAATGGAAGTGTTCATAATAGTTGGAATATAGGATGCAATCATGGGTAGAGCATCTTTGATGAACTGAAATGGTATACCATCTGAACCATAAGAGCCAGAGTTTCTTAGGCTCTTTATGGTAAGAATTAGGGTAGCACAATCGATAGGAATTATCTTGAAGTACTCTCTTGTGTTTTCATTGGAAGAATTGTCATTTAAGCAATTACTCATATTCACTGAGTTGATGTTTTCTTAAGTTTTTTCATATGTAGTTTTGCCAACGTTAGCAATATAGTTATTAAAGTTTTCTGCTTTGTCTTTCAACTCCGTAATATTTTCATAACTTTCTGAGGTACTCTTTTCATTTGGTATCATGCTTCTTATCACTTTCCATGTTGCTGCTGTATCATGTCTAGAGTCATTAAATTGTTTTTTGTAAAAGTCTTTTTTACTTACACTGATGAGAGATCTGACACGTTTCTTTTCTGTTTTATAACGTTCTCGGAGAGTCATATCATATCTATTAATGTTTAGCTCTTTTTGTATTTGATTTCTGATTTGCATTGCCTCTTTGATGTCATTAGTTAGCCAGGGGGGCTGAGGGGCGGGTTATTTTTCTTGTTACAATGGATGCACAACTATCTAAGCATTCAAGGAAGACTTTTGTTAGAATCTCAACCTGCAAATCGACGTTATCTGTGTATTTAATTCTATTAAGTGCATTTGTGTTGTTGATTAATGTTTCACAAAAGATATCAGGGGAGTAATTTTTTAGACACCGGAATGTCTTGAGGAAAAGCTTCCTTTTGGGCTTGTTTATGTTTAGCATAGCAATGTTCAGCTCGTGGTCTGCAATTGGGCAGGGAACTACGTCCCAATAGAGTATACTTTCTACTTTATTTGTTATTATCAGATCTATAAGAGTCCTAGAATTGGGGGTTATGCGGGTCGGTTTTGTCACTATTTGTGTTAACTTCACAGTGTTGATCACCATTTTCATTTTGTTATCTGCTGAGAGCAAGTCATCATTAAAATCACCAAGTATGTATATGGCTTTATGACGCACACAGATATTTCTGAATGTTTCTAGCAGATGATTGAATGAACTGGTAGGTGCTTTAGGGTGACGGTAAACACACCCTACAATGAAAGATGGAAGTTTCTGATACTGCACAGTGATCCATAAATCTTCGAGCTCCTCAGTTTTTTCTAAACCTGTGGTTATTTCTGATGCACTAAGATAATTTCTAACATAAATACAAACCCCACCCCCTCGGCTATGGTCATTGCGAAATATTTTAAACTCTGGGATATTCACATATTTATTTTCAGTTGTAGGAGGAAGCCAAGTTTCACTTACACAGAGGATGTCTATGTTGTAGTCTTTTGTTAGCATTATTATTTCCTCAAAATGAGCGAGCAGGGACTGAGCGTTCACATGTACTAATGTTACATTCTTACCATGTTTCATTGGGGTGGTATCCATAGTCATAGTTGTAGTTTCGACTGTGTGATTCTGCTGGGAATTCATCATTGTAGTGTGTTCTGGGGTTAGCCCATGGATCCTGGTGTCTGTACCTGCCGTTGGATGTGTAACGCTGGTTTGAGTATGTGCCGTGGTATGATCGGGCCTTCCCAAAGTTTGTATGCATTGGTGAGTGTCTAGGGTTGTAAGAGCCATCACTCCAGGAGAAATCTCTTGTGCGTGGACGGCGATAAGAGAGGTTTGTATCGTGTCTCTTTCTGTAGTCTCGCGTATAGGGGATTGTTTCATTAGCTCTTTGCTGTTTATTTTGGTATGACTGTAGTTTGGGATATTTTGTAGAATACCCAGGTTGTGTCCATTGTTTGCCCCCACGAACTGGCTGGACAATTGTGCCTGTAGGCCATTGATTCAGTTTGTAAGGCACATATTCAAATCCTTTCGATATCGTTATTGCGAAGGAAACCCAGTTTGGTTTGCGAAAAAGCTCCTTAATCAAGACTTCTTCAGAAGGAATGCCTTGATTTGTCAATGTATTACGTATCTTTCTCTCAAAGGGGTTGCCAGGAATGCGAATATATATTTGAGCTGTAACCCTTGCACTTGCATTATTGGGCAACTGTGGCTGTGGGGGAGAGGACTTCGATGGAATGTTTAGAATGTTTAGAATAGAGAGATGGATGTTGGGTGTGACGAGGAGGGATAGGATCAGGAACGAGATAATTAGAGGGACAGCCAAGGTGACACAAGTGGGAAAGAAGATGCAAGAAAGAAGGCTTCAGTGGTATGGACATTGTATGAGGAGAGATGAAGATTGGATTGGTAGAAGGATGATTGAGCTAGAGGTGGAGGGAGTGAGAGGAAGAGGGAGACCACGAAGACGATGGGATGACTGTATACGGGACGACATGAGAGAGAAGGACCTCAGTGGAGAGGAACCATTGGACAGGAGAGTGGAAAAGGCTGATAAGAAACCGTGACCCCATATAGATATGGGAAAAGCGAGAGAAGATGATATATATATATATATATATATATATATATATATATATATATATATATATATATATATATATATATATATATATATATATGCACCGGGACAGACTAGAAAATTGCACTCATCAGGCCAGGGCACGAAGAAATCATTAAGACGGAGAAAAAGTAAAAGGATAAGGACGAGGCTGTGATATAGATAATGATACACAATAGGAAAGGGACAGGCTGAAAGAACAGTTAAAGTACTGAGGACCTAGAGATATGGAGAATTAGGCCCCGAGATGACAATAGATATGTTTATTGAAGGAAGATATGTTACAAGAATTAGGAAAGACAGAAAGAGGAAGGGAGTTCCCGAGTATGGAGGTGGATACGAAGAAGCAGTCACTACACCGACCAATCTGCGAGCTACAAATCTCCACAAAGTACTTGTCTGATGAGGCCGCTTGGCAAGTGCTGCGCAACCTTGGCAGTGGGGGAGGGATGCAACTCACCAATGCATCAGAGCAGCAATGGAAATAGTAGCGATAGAAAAGAGAAAGAGATGATACCTTATGGCGAAGAGAAAGAGACTCCAGATTAAAAGTAAGAGAAGGGTCAGTAATGAGTCTGACTGCCTTAGATTCAACTATATCACTTATGTCAAGAGTTTCGTTCCTGAAACGTGATGTAGCCCGAATTCAGTGGCAATCAAAACTCACCTAAATATGCACCTATACTAATACAGTAGTAAAGTTTCTCCTTTTTCCATGCATTTCACTCTCTCTAATTTCACTTCCGTGGTGAAGGCTTTCCTTTTCTTCAAAGAACTGTAATCAGAAGAATCTGCTTTATGCTTGGAAGACACAACACAGCTCAGAAATTATAAAAAAAAGAAGCAAAATAAGTTATGAGAGATACGTTGTAACCGCAAAATATCGTAATTTAAGGACATCGTAAACCGAGAACCCCCTGTATATATACAGTGGTACCTCTAGTCACGAACTTAATTCGTTCCTTAATCCCATTTGTGAGTCGAAATGTTAGTAACTTGAAATAATTTTTCCCATTGAAATTAATGTAATTCCAGTAAATCCATTCCCCAGCCCCAGATATATAATTTTTAATTTTGTTATGAGTTTATGTTATAAAAATGCATAAATAATATAAAAATTGCCTTAATTATAGAAAGAAATTTTACTGTACTAAAATGAAACATAGTACATTATTTACCTTTGTGGTTGATTGGATTGTTGCTGGTATATGTGGATGGTGGTGGAGGAGGAGGAGGAGGACTACTCATTCGAAGAAGAGTCCCCCTCCATTAAAACGTGGGGCAACTGTTCAGGTACAGGCTGTATTTCTGGTGTTTTCTCTCTATATGTATGTTCCCTCTTGGAAGGCAGTTCTCTGGCTGATATTGGAACAAGAAATCGATCCAGAGAAGTTTGCCTTTTTCTCATTTGATAACTTTTACTGAACTGAGACATCACATTGTCATTTAAAATGTTCACTGTCCTGTTGCTCAATGTTTTGTCCGGGTGAGGAGTCTCAATGACAGACTGCACATCACTCCATTTAGCTACTAAAAATTTCTTTAAAAATTTCACTTGAAGCCTATACCCTCTCATCCCCCTCCTGCACTGATTGTTCCTCATGCATAGTCTTCACCTGTTCACGTTGTAACTCAATCAAGTCTTCAGTGGTGAAATCTTGTTTCTGGTCTTACACCAGCTCCTCCACATCCTCCTCCTTGACCTCCAAGCCCAAACATTTGCCCGTGGTCACAATCTCATTCACTATGTTAACAGCTCTCCTGCTTGAAACCCTCAAAGTCTCTATCAGCCACACATCCTGATAAAGTTTCCTCCGGGTGGAGTTCACATGTAGTGATTACCTAATTGTGATTACCTAATTGTGTTTACGGGAAAGAGCCCAAAGCTCGTATCTTCCCGTCTCCTCATCGGTTCCATTTTATACTTAGTGATACTTATCATACCTGTCCTTAAAACTATGGATTGAGATAGCATTAACTACCTCCTCGCTTAGCCAATTCCAATTATCAACTACTCTTACACTGAAAAAGTATTTCCTTACATCCTGCAAAGAAGTTTTCTTACGAAGCTTCAAACTATGACCTCTAGTTCTAGAGCCAGCCATATCAAAATATCGATCCCTATCCACTCTATCATAACCATGAAGGAATTTAAAGACTGTCACCATATCCCCCCTCACTCTTCTAGCTTCGAGTGATGGTAAGTCTAATTCCCTCAGCCTCTCATCATAACTGAGATTGCGTATTTCTGGCACCAGTTTCGTGGCATGTCTTTGAACTTTTTCAAGCTTAGCTATGTGCTTTTTCAAGTGCGGATTCCAAAAGGGGGCTGCATCTTCGAGTTTTGGCCTCACATAGGTTACATAAATATTTCTGAACATTTCCTTGTCCATGTGCCTGAAGGCTACCCTTACATTTGATAAGAATGCATATGCTGCCCTTACTACGCCATTTATATGTATTTCTGGAGACAAATCTGCCAGTATGTTTACTCCTAGATCTCTCTCATTTTCTGTCTCTTGAAGTTGTACTCCAGCCACCGAGTAGTCAAGCTTGGGCCTTCTTGCACTTGTACCCATTCTCATTACCTTTCATTTTGAACTTCCATGTCTTGTCAATGAAGCCTAAGCAGTGGAGGATACTGAAGTGGTCTTTCCAGAATTCACATAGGGTCATATCTGTGTCATTGGTGAGCTGGAAGCACCTGGTAAAAAGACCCTTCGTATACAGCTTCTTAAAACTAAAAATGACTCGCTGGTCAATGGACTGGAGGAGAGGAGTGGTGTTTGGAGGCAGAAATTTGACGTTTATGAAGTCTTATTCGATAGCAAGGTCCTCTTCCAAACCTGGAGGATGGGCAGGAGCACTGTCCATTTTCAGAAGACAGTTAGGGGGCAAACCTTTTTCCTCAAGATATTTCTTGAATGTTGGCACAAAAACTTCAGCCAACCATTCTATGAATAGGATATGTGTTACCCAAGCCTTGTTATTCGACCTCCACATTACTGGTAGTCTGGCCTTCAACACATTATTGCACTAAAAACGCACAAATATACAGTGACAGACTAAAAGAGGCTTGATCTTGCAATCCCCACTTGCATTAGTGCACAATAAAAGTGTAAGCCTGTCTTCTAGGCATTTTTTTTTTCAAAACAGGCCTGCTTCATCACACTTACACAATTACTGCAAGACATAGCTAAGCTTGAAAAAGTTCAAAGACATGCCACGAAACTGGTGCCAGAAATACGCAATCTCAGTTATGATGAGAGGCTGAGGGAATTAGACTTACCATCACTCGAAGCTAGAAGAGTGAGGGGGGATATGGTGACAGTCTTTAAATTCCTTCATGGTTATGATAGAGTGAATAGGGATCGATATTTTGATATGGCTGGCTCTAGAACTAGAGGTCATAGTTTGAAGCTTCGTAAGAAAACTTCTTTGCAGGATGTAAGTGTTCCATACTATGATTAGATGGGTGAGGATAATGCCATTAAAAATCGTGAGAAAAGTGGAGGTTTTATTACTCAAACTTAGATGTCTGACATGGCGTGTTCTGCCTACGTAAAAACAACAAAACAATAGCGCAATGCAAAGCGCACGAATTAATCAGCTCAAAAGTTATACATAACATTCCTCCCTCCAAGAAAAAACATACAAAACTTATCAAAAAATGGATCAGAAAAATATCAATATACAACAATCATTATACAGAAATATCAATATATTATGGCAACAAAAGACATTACAAATTTAATTTTTCTGGTGGCTTAATAATTCTCTTTGATCTCCGTAATACTGGAGATGGTGATACAATCTGTTTATCATTCACACCACACCTTTCAGTTTCTGAGACTGTGTCTTCAGACTCAATACAATTACTATCAGGTTGAACTGAAACATCACACTTTTGTGAAGATACTTCAACATCATTAGTGGAACTAGAGGCATAGGAATAATTACTTACATTCGAAGAACCTAAAGGCATTGGAGACTCTCTAGGTGTCTTAATACAAGTACCAGTAAATCTAGGCATAGGCTGATCATGATGCCTCTTCCATGATATATTACCAAAATCATGAACTTGCACCAAATAATTTCTTACACCAAGCACTTCAATAATTTTACCTTCAATCCAAGTCTCTCCCTTCCCAAAATTTTTAGCAAAAACTGCATCACCAACATTGTACATATTTGTCCCTTCAGAGAAAACTTTCTTTGACAATTTTTCCAGGTCTCTGTCTTTGTTAGGGGAACATTTTACAGATACTAAAGTTGTTTTAAAACATCTTCCAAATAGTAACTCTGCTGGTGATTTACCTATACCACTATGCATACTCTTCCTATAATTGTACAAAAATCTACAGATTCTAGTATTCAATGATCCACTGTTGAATTTACTTAAGCCCTCTTTTAAAGTTCGAACTGCTCTTTCCACCAACCCATTAGATGATGGATTGTATGGGGCAGGAGTTAAATGTTGAATACCATTTTTCTTATAAAAAGCTTTAATTTCCTCGGACACAAAATATGGAGCATTATCCGAGACAACAATGTCTGGAATACCAAAATTAGAAAATGTTTTTCTAAGCAATTCAATGGTAACACTTGAAGTCATTGAACTAGTAACTTGAACATCTAGAAACTTAGAATATGCATCTAAAATTACAAGAAAATATTTGTTATCTATTGGTCCAGCATAGTCAATGTGAAGTCTTGACCATGCCTTATCAGGAGTAGACCATGACAACACAGGAGCTTGGTTTGGTTGAAAATTTTTAAAACAAACTGGACAATTCTTTGTAATTTCAGAAATATCTTGGTTAATTTTAGGCCACCAAACCCAATTCCTAGCTTCTGCTTTCATCACATTTATCCCATTATGACCACTATGTAAGTGCTCAAGTATTTTACATCTTAAGCTGGTAGGTATTACAATTCTGTTTCTGTACAAAATTACATTGTCATATAAACTAAGATCAGATTTAACAGAACTATATTCATGTAATCTCAAATCATTTGTAGACCAACCAAATCTTATATTATGCATGAGTTGACCCAAAACCTCATCTTTCTGAGTACAATTTCTGATTTTTGAAAAAGAAATATCTTCAAAATCTAAAGCTTCAACTAACTTAATGTATTCATTTGGAGTCATGGATTTATGATCATCATCAATAGGCAACCTGCTAAGGGCATCAGCCACAACATTTTCTTTACCCACTTTGTAAGTAAGCTCAAAATCATATTGAGAGAGAAACAGTGCCCAACGCTGAATACGAGCATTGGCATTAGTAGGAATATGACGCCCTTTGCCAAATAAACCTAAAAGTGGTTTATGGTCGGTCCTTGCTTCAAATTGCCTTCCAAGTAAAAAATATCTAAAGTGATTCAACCCAAAAACTAAGGCAAGCCCTTCTCGGTCAATTTGAGCATAGTTCTGTTCAGCTGATGTCAGTTTTTTACTAGCAAAATAAACTGGTAATTCTCTTCCATCAATTTTTTGCAACAATACACATCCTACACCAATAGGAGACGCATCCACTTCAACAACTAGTGGACTATTACCATCATAATTAGCCAAAAGGGGACCTTTTGATAAATCCGATTTTACAATTTCAAAAGCTTTGTTTTCAAGTTCAGACCATTTAAAAACTTTATTCTTTTTTAGCAATTCATACAAGGGGGCCAGCTTGGAAGAAAAATTCTTAATGAATTTACAATAATATGTCAACATTCCAATAAAAGATTGCAAATCTGCAACAGAAGTAAGGGGTGGAGAATCTAGAATAGGCTAGGCCTATATGCAATTTGTTTTACTCCACTCCTCAAAGCACTGGGGTTAAGCACCATAGGCTTACGGTAGGCTATGATCAATCAAGGCTACCGTACACAAAACACTGGAAACAAGGTTACCGATAAACACAATTGGCCTACCATAGGCTATCATCAATCTAGGGTACACCTTGGAAAATAATCACTATAGCTTTCCAATCTTGAAAAAATCGTCAGCATTAGGCTTAAACAGTTATAATACGGCATCTATGAAGGCTCCAATGCTAACTGCAAAACTTGATCAAAACAGCCTATGGAGGGTGGCCACAGGAACGAAAATCTTGGAAGTCAGAAGCTTACCCAATTTACCGGCTACCTCAAAACTGCAAAAAATTCACTTAAATACTGCAAACCAGAAGTTCCTTTTGCTACTGCATTGGTCCTTTGTACCTCGTCGCCATTTGTTCCATACTATGATTAGATGGGTGAGGATAATGCCATTAAAAATCGTGAGAAAAGTGGAGGTTTTATTACTCAAACTTAGATTGCCGACATGGCGTGTTCTGCCTACGTAAAAACAACAAAACAATAGCGCAATGCAAAGCGCACGAATTAATCAGCTCAAAAGTTATACATAACAGTAAGGAAATACTTTTTCAGTGTAAGAGTAGTTGATAATTGGAATTGGCTAAGCGAGGAGGTAGTTAATGCTATCTCAATCCATAGTTTTAAGGACAGGTATGATAAGTATCACTAAGTATAAAATGGAAGCGATCAGGAGACGGGAAGATTCGAGCTTTGGGCTCTTTCCCGTAAACACAATTAGGTAATCACATAAACTTCACTTTCTGTAAATTTAGCAAATTCTTCCTGCTACAATATTTGATATAATTGTTATTTTGTTAATAAACGAATCCATGTTTTGTTTACATTGAAAGTAATAAAGATGCCCACTAGGGGGCAGACAAGAACGTTCATAATGCCCTTTCAGTCTCCTATATTATTGTGCCTCATTTATCTATAAATATCTCCAAATTTAAGGAGCATCAAACATGGTGGCAGCGCTCAATAGACTAAGTATGGTTTGCTGTTCATTTTGAATATAAGGCATTACGTATTATCCAGGATCTTTCTGTTTGATTAAGTAAATAAGACTACCGACCGACATGGCGACAGCTAATCTAGCCCCTCCAGATAAATTCGCATTAAAGAGCGAAAGTGAGCAAGATTGGCGATTTTTTCGTCAAAAATTCGAGCTGTATATACTGGCAGCAGGTTTAAATGATAAACCAAGTGAAGAGAAGGTAGCATTACTTTTGACCCATGGGGGTGACGAACTGCTTCGAGTGTATAATGCTATAGAGTTTGGTCCCGTTATTGTAGGGGAGAGTGGATCTCGTGATGACCCTAGCAAGGACTTAAACGTGGTATTACAGAAGCTAGATGAGCATTTTGCCCCTAGGAAGCTAATAATAGCATCAAGATATAGGTTTAGATGCTGTACTCAGAAAGCTGATGAGAACCTGGATGAATTTATTACTAGAATAAAAACTATGGTTAAGGATTGTGATTTTGCAGCAGAAAAAGATGAGGCAATTCGTGATCAAATTGTTTTTGGCTGTAAAGAAGATAAACTCAGAGAGAAATTTCTGAGAGAAGAATGTATTTCACTGATAGATACGCTCAAAATTTGTGAGGCACATCAAGCATCGCAGAGACAAATGCAAATGATAAAAAGTGAAAATACAGCAAAGTCGGTCATAAATAAAGTTAAATCGACAAAGAACTTTAAGCAGAGTAGGCCTTGTAGAAATTCAGCAGACCGAAAGAGTGAGGACCCAAGTTTTGTGAACAAGAACCAGTATAGGCCTAAGTCAAACCAAAGTTTGTCAACGAAGGATCCGGCTCTACGAAAATGTAAGTTCTGCGGAACAAGACACGTGTGGAGTAAGAAGAAATGTCCAGCCTATGGAGAGAGATGCAACTACTGCAACAGGCTGAATCACTTCAAATCTCAATGTTTGGAGAAAAATGGACATGCACAAGCATCTAAGAAGATGGGTGTGAATGCAGTGGACGGTGACGATTCCAGTTCAGATATTACGGCCGAATATATCCTAGGTGTCAAGTTGCAGACGAGACGTGGAGAGCCAGAAGAAACGACGGTGAACAAAAATGATAATCCCTGTACACAGCAAGTGATGAAAGTGAATAAAGTGTCAAAGAAATCCAAATATCTATATACCAATCTGAAAGTTGGTGAAAATAGTGTCAAATTTCAAATCGATAGCGGAGCAGGTGTAAATGTGTTACCTCGAAATATGGTTCCCAATAATGTAAAAATTGAATCTAGTGAAGGGTTACAACTAGAAATGTGGAATAATTCTGCAGCCAAACCAGTTGGAAAATGTAGAATTAAAGTGAAAAATGAGATAAATTCAAAGAGATATAATGTTGAGTTTATTATAGTGGCTGAGAATTATATGCCTTTGTTAGGAAAACGTGCATCAGAACAGATGGGTTTCCTTACCATCAATTATGATAACATATGTTCTGTACACAGTGAATCTTGTAATACTGATGTTTTTCAGGAATATTCAGATGTGTTTTGTAATGAAATTGGTAAGTTACCTGGGGTGGTACATATGACTTTAGACAGAGAAGTCAAGCCATTTGCTATATCTTCATGTAGAGTGCCAATTCAACTTAAAAGGAAGGTAAAATCCAAATTATCTGAGTTAGAGAAACAAAATGTCATTTGTAAAGTAGACGAACCAACTGAATGGGTGAGTCGCATGGTAGTAGCTTCTAAGAAAAATAGTGAAGACATAAGAATTTGCATAGATCCTCAGCAATTAAATAAAGCCATAATTAGAGAAATGCATCCTTTGCCAATTATCGATGATGTTTCACCTGAATTAGCACAAGCTAAAGTGTTCTCTAAACTAGATTTAAGAAATGGATATTGGCACTGTGTTTTGGATGAAGAGTCAAGTCATTTAACTACCTTTCAAACCCCTTTTGGAAGATATCGGTGGCTTAGACTGCCCTTTGGCCTAGCAATCAGTAGTGAAGTTTTTCAGAAACGACTGCAGAACTCTTTAGATGGTTTGCTAGGAATAATATGCATTGCTGATGACATTTTGGTATATGGAATAGGTAATTCTCTAGAAGAAGCACAGTTAGATCATGATGAAAATTTAAGAAATTTACTGGAACGATGTCGTAAGCATGGTATCCGTCTTAACAGAGAAAAGGCTGAAATAAGAAAGAGTGAGATAACATTTCTTGGACATGTAATAACTAATGAAGGCCTTAAGCCAGATCCCAGTAAAATTGAAGCAATTGTATCGATGAAAGCTCCAACTAATGTCACTGAGATTCAATGCTTTAGTGGAATGATAAACTATTTGTCAAAATTCATGCCTAGACTCTCTGACCTGATGGTGCCCATACGACAACTTTTACGTAAAGACAAAGAATGGTGTTGGGGTGATGAACAGGCTAGAGCTTTTGAGAAAATTAAGTGTTGCATCTCTAAAACTCCAATTCTTGCTTATTATGATCAAAATAAACAGCTAGTTATACAGTGTGATGCTAGCAAATGTGGACTTGGTGCAGTTCTAATGCAAGGTGGTAAACCGTTGTCTTATGCAAGCAGAGCTCTAACTGACACGGAAACAAGGTATGCTCAGATAGAGAAAGAAATGCTGGCTATTGTGTTTGCTTTAAAGAAATTCCATCAGTACACTTTTGGACAACATACTTTGGTTATAACTGATCACAAACCACTTCAGAGTATAATCTTGAAACCATTAGATAGAGCACCAAAGAGGCTACAAGGCATGTTATTGACTGCACAACAATACGATATTGAACTTAAGCATACTGCTGGTAAGAACATGCATATAGCAGATTTGCTGTCTCGATCATTTCTAAGTGAAACTGAAAATGGTAATGATTTTGAATATGCTAATGTTGTATCTTATTTGCCTATTAGGGAAGACAGGTTAAAGAAAATTCGTGATGCTGTGGCCAGTGATGAAATTTTGCTTGAAGTGACAAATATGATAACAAATGGGTGGCCAGAGTATAAATGTAATGTACCTATAACTGTTTTGCCTTATTATCATATTAGAGATGAACTTTCTATACAGAATGGACTTGTATTTAAAGGTGATAGAGTTGTGATTCCTGCCAATTTGAGGAAAGAAATTAAACAGGCTATTCACTCTTGTCACATTGGCGTAGAAAGTTGTCTACGAAGGGCTCGTGAGTGTGTATATTGGCCTGGTATGAATGGTGATATTAAAGAACATATTTATCAATGTGAAATCTGTTGCAAATTTCAAAAATCTCAGCAGAAAGAAACTCTTATGCCACATGAAGTGTCTGATAGGCCATGGGAGAAAGTTGGCACAGATATTTTTGAATTGAGTAATCAGTTTTATCTTGTAACAGTAGACTATTTCAGTAATTTCTGGGAAATTGATAGGTTAGAAGATATAAAAGCATCTACTGTTATACGTAAGCTAAAAGCACATTTTGCAAGGTATGGTACGCCTTCCATCTTAGTTAGTGACTGTGGAACTCAATTTACAAGTGATATATTTCAGAATTTTATAAGAGTGTGGGATATAGAACATTGTACGTCAAGCCCTAAACATCCTCAGTCTAATGGACAGGCAGAATCCGCTGTAAAAACTGCAAAGTCCATACTCAGAAAAGCCATAGAAAGCAATAATGACCCTTATTTGGCAATATTAGACTACCGTAATTGTCCGTCTCACAGTGATGAATACAGTCCAGCTCAAAAAAGCCTAGGGAGACGCACACGTACTCTTCTCCCAGTTTCTTCAAAGTTGTTGAAACCATCTGAGATCAATGTAGATAAAATTAAGATTAACAGACATTATAGAAATAGCAGGTCCGCTAAATATTACAATGTGCACGCCAAAGATCTTGATCCTTTACAGGAAGATGATGTTGTGAGAATAAAACCCACTGTAATGGGAAAGAAAGCTTGGGAAAAAGGTATTGTGAAGGAACGTTTAGACGAGAGATCTTATGAAATTTCAACTGATGCTGGTTTATTGAGAAGAAATAGAGTAGACCTTAATAAGTCAAATGAAAGAAATGTTTCGTATCACAGTAGTGAAGATTCTAGTAATGTAGTACAAAGTCAGCAACAGGTTGAAATTCCACAGGATAAACATGTGAACCCAACAAGTGAGAATCTCAGAGTTCAAGAGTCTTTCACTCCTCAAAAGAGAATCACAAGGAGTACAAGGAATATTTTACCCTCTAAATATAATGATTTTGTTGTTTACAAAGAGTGATTTATTTTTTGTTTTCAAGATGATAACTTATTTTTTTTTCTTCATAAAAAGAGGGATGTTACAATATTTGATATAATTGTTATTTTGTTAATGAACGAATCCATGTTTTGTTTACATTGAAAGTAATAAAGATGCCTACTAGGGGGCAGACAAGAACGTTCATAATGCCCTTTCAGTCTCCTATATTATTGTGCCTCATTTATCTATAAATATCTCCAAATTTAAGGAGCATCAAACACTTCCACTTAGGCATCAGCTACCTTTTGTTCTGAACTAGCCACCTCTCCATACCTATCAACACTATGAATTTCAGTTCATCAACGATATTTTTCAAACCAGCCTCTACTTGCTTTAAATTCATCAATATTAATGCCACTAGCACTCGGAGTTGTCGCTACTAAATCATAGTGGAACTGTTGAGCCTTCATGCATATTATAGCATTGCTAACACTGTCTCCAGCAAGCTCTTTTTTATCTGTCCAAACTAACAATAAGTTTTCTACCTCTTCTATTATCTGAGACCTATGTTTTGTTAAAATAGTGACTCCTTTAGCCACGTCAGCTGCCTTTAAAATCTTTTTACTCTTTTAAAATAGTCAAGATGGCCGATTTCGCCATGTTATACTGCATGGTAATATGCTTAGACATTTCAATGCCACTATCACAGTCACTTCTTACTCTCTTACGAGCCATAATGAGGGCTAGCTTAAAGTAATAAGCAAAAAAAAGTCTGTAAATCTGCAACAAAAAAACAACGAACGAACTTCACAGTATGGGCACCAATGCAAAACTGAGAGCAAACACGTGGTGGCTCGAGCGAACATGGTTGCCCTGGCAGATTACCTAATTGTAATTACCTGATTGTGTTTATGAAAAAGACCCTCGTGCTCGTAACTCCCCTCTCCTGGTCGGTTCCATTTTTGTACTAAGTGATACTTATCATTCTTATCCTTAAAACTGTGGATTGAGTTAACATTAACTAGCTCCTCGCTCAGCAAACTCCAATTATCAACTACTCTTACACTAAAAACGTACTTCCTTACATCCTGCAAAGAAGTTTTCTTATATAGCTTCAAACTATGACCTCTAGTTCTAGTGCTAACCATATCAAAACATCGATCTCTATTCACTCTATCATAAACATGAAGGAATTTAAAACCCGTCACCATATCCCACCTCATTCTTCTAGCTTTGAGTGATTGTAAGTCTAATTCCCTCAGCCTCTCCTACTAGCTAAGATTGCGTATTTCTGGCACCAGTTTTGTGGCATGTCTTTGAACTTTTTCCAGCGTAACTACATGTTTTTTCAAGTGTGGATTCCAAAAGGGGGCTACATATTCAAGCTTTGGTCTCACATAGGTTACATAAATATTTCTGAACATTACCTTTTGCATGTGTCTGGAGGCTACCCTTACCTTTGATAAGAAAGCATATGCTGCCCTTAAAATGCCATTTATATGCATTTCCAGAGACAAATCTGCCGGCTTGTTTACTCCTAGATCTCTTTCATTTGAAGTTCTGCTCCTGCTATTGAGTATTCAAGCTTGGGCCTTCTCGCACTTGTACTCATTCTATTTACCTTACATTTAGAATAATTGAATTTCTTTAGCCACTTTCTGACCACTCATGCAGACTATTCAGGTCTTCCTGAAGTTCTATACCACTGTTCTCGCCTCAAACTTTCTTCACAATCTTTGCATCATCTGCAAACTTATTCATGAATGAATTTACAGGCTCTGGTAGGTCATTTACATATACAAGGACCAAAAGTGGCCCTAAATGTGAACCCCGTTCCTTCTAAGTAAGTTTTTATCCATTCCAGTATATTTCCATCTATTCTCGCCACTGCTTTGCAGCTTCTTAATAAATCTCCCGTGTGGGACCGTGTCAAATGCCTTCTGGAAGTCTATGTAATCTGCCCAGCCCTCTCTTTCCTGTAAGATTGGGCTTTCCTCATCATAAAATTCTAATAACTTAGTTACTGTTGATCTACCTTCTCTGAAGTCATGTTGTATCACTGACAAAAAGTTGAAAGCTTCGAAGTGAAGAGAGATAAGTTTTCTTAGTAGTTTCTCCATACTTTGTAAATTATGCTGGTCAAGGAAACAGGTCTATAGATTAGAGCTGTATCCCTCCCTCCCTTTTTGAAGATAAATACCACGTTTGCTTGTTTCCAGTTTCTTGGAATCTCCCCAGATTCCATCAATTTTTCAAATATTGTTCGAAAATTGTGTTCGTAGGTCGATATGTACGTGGGTGAGGGCATTCGTAGGAGGAGGTTCCACTGTGTACAGGGAGTCAAAAAACATCAGGGTTCCATTCCTGACAGGCGACTAAAGTAAAAAATTGCCGTAAGTCGGAACTCACTTATATTCGAACCTGGGTAAATTTTTTTTTTTTTTTTTTAAGGAGACCCTATGTTTCAAATGGTTCTGATAAAATTATTAAAACTAATCTTAATACTATTCCTAAACTTTAAAATTAACATAATATACAGGTACTGTTCAGTGTACATGTACTGTATAGTATAATAAAACAACACATACATAAAAATCTGTACTATATTACACTTCAGTACCTGTACTGTGTTACTGTACAGTATACTGTACTCACGTGGTGTGCTCACATAGAGAGGGAGAGACTTGCTTATCAGGAGAAAGATTTCCATGTCAGCTACTGACAAGACAGGGGCATAATCTACAGAAAAGAAAACTATACGATATAAAACACACTTATAAACATAAAAAATATTACATTAGTATCTAATTTTTTATCAAATTAATGGCTTAATTTTTATATATACAATTGGTTATATTAAAAAAAAGTTTGCGGTTTTAGCCCTCCTATCAGAGGCATCGCCCCTGCTCTGGCGGGCGTCAGCCGGTGCAAGCCCCAACCCCCCACTGTGGTATTCAACCACAGCAGTGACCTTCCCAGTAAACAGCTTAAACTCTCGGTCCTGAACGGGAACCGATCTGTCGACCTCGCAAATGCGAGGCCAGCGCGTTACCACTGTACTAGCCAGAAGGCTGTTGAAAAATTATATTGAATTTAAAAAGAAAAAATACGGATCTATAGTTTTTCTTATTAACACATTCTCCTTTTTAAAATATTGATACCACATCTGCCAATTTCCACTCCTTGGTACCAATACTATTTTTCTTAAATTATAGAATAGTGCAGTTAGTGGACAACTAAGCTCTGCCTTGCACTTCTTTAATACTCTAGCATAAATTTCATCAGGTCCCGGAGATTTGTGAGTCTTTAATTTATCTATTTCTTTTATTACATCCTCCCTAGCAATATATACTGTACTATGCAAGTATATTATAAGGACAGTCTGTGTATATGTATTCTACTTCTGGAATATATTCAAAGTTTTTATAGGTAAATACAGATAAAAAATATTAATTTAAACATGTACACATCTCTTCATCATCATCTGTAAAATGACTGTTGGCTACTCCAACTGGTCCAACTTTGAATCCCTAGAGGACAAGGAAGGAAGGGTAAGGGAAACTAGACAAAAACAAATATATAAAATTGAAGAATACATGAAAAAACAATAAAATAAAATATATATACAGTATATATATATATATATATATATATATATATATATATATATATATATATATATATATATATATATATATATATATATATATATATATATATATATATATATATATATATATATATATATATATATATATATATATATATATATATATATATATATATATATATATATATATATAAAAGCACATACTGCTAGCATACTACACTAAATAGTAAGGAAGCCAATCAGTGAAACAAAACATTGAAAAAATAATGCTATATCGGGTCTTCCCTAGAGCCCTTTTCAAGTACGAGCGTATACGCTTGTGCTTGAGAAGGGGTCCAGTTAGGACCCAAAATATAGTGTTATTTTATATATATATATATATATATATATATATATATATATATATATATATATATATATATATATATATATATATATATATATATATACTGTATATATATATATATATAATTTATACAGTAGGGCCTTGCATAACGTCATTCTGAGTTACGTCACTTCGCCGTTATGACAAGGACCAAAAATTAATAAATCATTAATAAATTAATTTTTCGACCTACCTGGCTGGTGCGGTAAATTCAAAACACACACCAAAATAGTTTGTGAGAGCAGTGGAGGAATACACATTAAGCAGCACTGCTGTATTTAAATTTACCAAGTTAATGGCTTTATTAATTTATTTTTTTATATATATTTGGATATATTGAAGCATTATATTTAATTTAATAAAAAGCAAACACAGCTGAAAATACGATTTTATTCTAAATACACGAATACACAGCCAGCGGCACTGCTGTATTCATATTTATCAAGTTAATGGCTTCATTTTATTTATTTGATTATACATTTGATTACATTGAAGGATTATATTGATTATAAAAGAAAAATACCAAACACATAGCTGTAAATACGATTTTATTTGAAATACACACAAATATAAAGGTAGCTGTTATAATATGTGGAACCGGATTTTCTTAATATAATTGCCATTTTTATTATGGTATACTGCAAAGGAACACATGCAAAGTGAGAAAAGTATAATGACAATCATTTTGTTCACAAAGAAGGAATAATAAAAAAATTTCTTATAAAAACATCTATTGAAAATTTTATATTGACAATTTTTTTCACTGGGAAATAATGATAAACAAACATTCTTCCAAGTACTAATGATACTCAAGTAATATATATCAACAACAATATATGCAGTCTATGAATACAAGGTAACATTCTACAGAGGACTCTTAAAAAGTTATTATTACACTCTAAGTGAAAATGTATGATTAGGGCTTCATATCCTAATGATTTAGGGATTCAAATGTTCAAATTAATTTTTCATTAGAAGTTACTTGACACATGATGCTTTAATATAATTTTATTTTTATCTGAATGTATATTTTTTTAGGGAAGATTTATATCTTGCGAGTAATAAGTTATTTTCTATCAATCAAATATGCTGGCAGATAATATGAGAAGCATACACACTACCATTATAGATGCATTTTCCAAATAAGATGCCATATCCTTCTGAACCCAGCTGGGTGACCACAACTGCAACAACAGAAGTGAATAAGAAGGGCTTTAACATACTCTTTCAGTCTCCATATCTTCTGACAGTTGTATTCAAGCAAAAAGGGGAAGTAATGCAAACATCCAGCTCCAATATCCACGTAAGTTATTTCACATAACATGCATGACATACTGGTGTGGATTTCAAGTTCTTCCATTATCATCGATACTCTCTTTCCTCTCCTAGGACACACAGGAATATGAGGAATGTATTCTCTTCTCTCCGGCCACCAGGGATATCTTTTTGTTTTCCTACAACAATACTCTGGGTATGAGTGAAATTCCTTCTCCCTTAACACCAGGCTATTGTATGGCAAAGTTCAAGAAGTAAATGGGTATAGAGTCAGAGAATATTACAAAGGTATCAAAAGTTCCCCAAAAAGCTAAGAGCAGTTATTGAGGTATGTTTGGCTTATGGTGAATGCTTCTGCTTCGATCCAGCCATTCCCCCTTACAGGGGAATTGCGACTATTGTACTGAAAGTGAAAGAATGAAACACATTTTCATTAAAATGTAACAGAAAATCAACTATGTCTTAATAGGCATTTTCCAATTTTGGTTGTCCATATATTGTATACTGTCCTCTCACACTATAGTCAGCTGGGTGGCCACTAAAAGAAAAATACAATAAAAATATTCACTTATTGTCATGCTTCTGTCCCCCTATAAATAATGAACATGATGAAGTAAGAGGATTTGATACTTAATTGCATGAAAAATGTCAAGAAACTCAATACAGTACAGTAATATAAAAATGTAAACTTACAAAACTGTACATAAAAATTTTTATAGATGCATAAAAAGGAGGATAAAACAAGGAATTTTAAATATGGATGAATTTTTAATTACCCACATCACAAGGTCCACCCTCAAGAGTCTGTATCAACAAGTAAATTCTAACATTTGTGCACACATATATCAAGGTCAGGCCCAAGGAACACTTGTCAGAAATTCTATTAAAGGGAAACTAAAAGGAAAAAATCTTATGGCAATTTACATATATCATCTGTGACCATGATTTTACCAATTTCGGCTATGAAAAATTTATAAGCAATAAATATGAACGGTAGAGGTGCAACAAAATAAAATAAAAAATGCATGTATTGTAAATAAATCCAATGATACATTATATATATAAAAGGATACTGAATTGTATCTCTACAGCAGTATACCTGACTGTAAAATTACAAAGTCTCATATATCTTTATTTACAGTAAGCCTTGAGTTAGTAAACTGTAAAGACATACTAAGACAACCATATTCATTTATGAAAACGTATTTTTCAATTTCTCTATCGATGTATTTAAAGTTTTTTACTTAAAAACAATCCAACAGGGTACAAGCACAACAGGACAGCCAAGATATTCCAAATATAATCAGAAGACTCAAATCATTTACGCCCCTTGTCATTTGATTCAAAACATCATTATCTTTTAACATATAAATCACAATCCCTATCTCTTAAATAGTAAAGATGAAATGTATATTAATCCTCATCAAACTTACTTTATATTGTTCCCTCGTTAATTGACTTTAAACTGATTAAAACTTAAATTTTCTGAATATAATGATACCAAAACAATTCAACACCCGAATGATAGACATAAATGAAGACTATTCAAGAAATAAGATGGACTCCTAATGAATTCCCTAAAGCAAATCACAACGAAAACTGCTGACTAGAGTACATAATCGCACTTAAACAGATGCATCACGACAATAAACAAAATTAATTTCCAGGATAATATATGAGAGATACTTCGGTATACATTTTTTGTGCATTAGTGAAGCTCTTTAAAAGTTATGCAGTTTCCACTGTCACTGGAAGCTTCACCCTGCCCATAATTTTCGTGTGCTTCATATTGGCCTTCACGGTTGCAAAAGCACCCAAACATGAAAACATAATCATGACAGGAACTAGAGAAGACCAGCCATACCAAGAAGCGGTAAATGCAACCAACGGTCCTTCTAAAACTGTTCCTAAAGATCCCATTCCATTAACAAAACCAGTAACTGCTGAAGCTGCTCTACCTTCACGTTCACCTATGTTAGAAGCAACTGAGCCAGCCAGCAACACATCAGGGCCACAATTCAATGCACCTGCAAGAACTAGAAACACAGTATGGAATACGGGACCCCAAGATGATGTAAGCATAAAAATAATTAACATGACTGCAGAGCCAGCAATACCAATTGAGCTTGCTAAAATAGCTTTACCACCCATCCAGCGATCAACAACCACACCCACAAATGCACTCCCTATAACTCCACCTATCTCAAAGGCCGTTGAGGCTAAACCAGCATTAACTTTGGAGTATCCTAAATGTCGGAGATAATACAAAGGCAACCAAAACATAAGTGCAAAACGTACAGCTTTCACACAGAACATTGCAATGGATATTTCTGGTACAAGGGGTATTTGCCATATTGAGACAAATGAAGTTTTAACTTTGGTTTTACTGCTAGTCTGGTCCTGCTGATCAACAGCTCTTCCAGGTACAACCAATCCACGGTCATCAGGGTTAAAACCAACAAAAAACACCAATACACCCATAGCAGCTACAATGGCTGCTGGGGGTAAAAATACACCTCTCCAACCATACGAGGCTTGCAGGAACACAGCAAGACCAGTGCCTGCCAAACCACCAACAAAGCAACATGTACCAAACATTCCAAACACAGAGTTGCGGGAATCATCAGGAAACCAACGTGACAAAAGAGAACAGGCAGCTGGCCAACACAAAGACTGTCCAGCACCATTAATTACCAACAATATCAACATGGGAACAAGAGATTGACAAACAGCCATGGGCACTGTAGCTGCAGCTGCAAGGATGAGCCCTCCAGCTAATGTGATACGAGGACCTAACAGATCACCTAAAGAGCCCAATGTAAGAGAGACAACAGCATAGGGAAGTAGTAATGCTGTGTCTACCCAACCTAAACTCGCAGCATTGACTTTCAAACCTATTTCCAGATCATCCTTAATGACACCCAATGGTTTCCTTAAAAGATATGTTGATCCATAGGCAATCCATAACACCATAAATACTGCCCCCTGCCACATACCCAAAGTACTGAGTTCCATACGGGAACCCATAATGAATGAGATGTTGCAAGATCTCCAAAACAAATCAAATATCAATAATTGAGCAACAAAGATGCTCTGCCTTGCAATATTATATAATATTGCAAGGCAATATTACACAATAAAATAAAATACTTCTAAGCAGGTATTTGGAAGCTATGATCATAGAGTGCTGTTATGACTCCCTTTATAAGCATGTTGGGAATCGTTGGAGTGCAGACATTTCGAGAATTCAGGTAGGGATCACGAGGAAATATCAGCAAGGGTTGGTGGGACGGACTTTCCTCAGAGCCACTACCTTCACACCTGTAATATACGAACAGAAACCAACTAATATAATAACACATCAACAGTAACAATTGAGCACTTCAAAAATGAAGAAAAAATTTAAAATCTGATTTCATATTATCATTGTACTAACAAGTGGGACTACTAAAAAACTGCCATCACATACTGCTTTTATGAACAATGGGAACCAAATAATTATGACTAGAGTGCAATTAGAGCAGATAAATACATGTCATTTCTAAGTAACTAGAATACAAGGTTTTAATATTTTAACCACATTTTTGCAACACTGAAAGAGATTTTCACTTAAACTGCATTTATTTTATTCATTCTTAAATTAAAACAGACGTAGTAAAAAAGTGTAAATGCTCTATTGCCCTTACTCTTGACTTGGTGGTTGGTAATTCACAACTTGGAGGAAGGTTAAAAGAGCTGGAGGTGCAGGCTGAAGAAGAATAGAATGCAACCAGAGCTCCAGTCCTGCACGTCGGGTTTCCAATAATTTTGATGTGGTGTTTCTCAATCTTTTTGGTGGAAACTCGGCAGTTGGATACAGCTTCCGGAGCTGAAAAATTAAGATAAAATATAAAGTAACCAAAAAAGGAAAATTACAAAAAACTGCTTTACAAGTATGATTATAGAGAGATGGAAAGAAGCGTTGTATATTGTTATCATGAATTTTTTCATTCTTGGGATCTGGCATTCCTGCTGACTCTGATAGGAGAATGTGAGCAAAAAAAATTGCATATACACATAACATAGCCTCATTTCCTCTAGGGTGGCCAAGTCAAGAAACACATTCACAACAATCCACACATACCTCAACTAATCCTCTTAGCTCCTTGGGGATAAAGGGTTGCCACCCTGCATGGCTCACCCACAAGGTAGGCAGGCAAGGATACTCTATAGTGAGGCCTGACAGCCGCAGCTGGTTTACCCCCACCGCTTCATAACATGGCAACTGCCCTCACACTCATCCATCAGAGCTTACTGAGCTAACAGGTGCAAGAAATCCCTTTGGCCTGTGTCACCTAAACACAATCTTCCTCCATTTATTCCTATCTTTTGCCCGCTTTCTTCCCTGCTCCACTAACATTCCACATGCATTGAGCGCCCTTTTCAATCTATCCATCCATTTCATTCTAGGTCTTTCTTTTGGCCTAACTCCAACCACTTTTGAACTCAACACTCTCTTCGCTATTTCCATGTGTCCAAACAAACTAAATACTCCCTGATCTAACTAATCTGACAGCTTTCTGTCAACACCCGTTCTCTGCCTGATCCCCTCATTTCTTACTCTTATCTATTCTAGATTCACCAATCATACTTCTCAAACACCTCCTCTCCAACACAATCAATGGCTAGAATAGGTGGAAATGTTTTGGAATGGATAAAAACTTACTTAGAAGGAAGGGAACAGAGGGTTAGAGTAAGACACTCAGTGTCTGAATGGAGAAGAGTTAGTAGTGGAGTTCCACAGGGTTCAGTTTTAGGGCCACTTTTGTTCCTTGTATATGTAAATGACCTACCAGAGTCTGTAAATTCATTCATGAATATGTTTGCAGATGATGCAAAGATTGTGAAGAAAGTAAAAAACGAGAACAATGGTAGAGAACTTCAGGAGGATCTAAATAATCTGCATGAGTGGTCAGAAAAGTGGCTAATGAAATTCAATACTTCAAAATGTAAGGTAATGAGAATGGGTACAAGTGCAAGAAGGCCCAAGCTTGACTACTCGGTGGCTGGAGTACAACTTCAAGAGACAGAAAATGAGAGAGATCTAGGAGTAAACATACTGGCAGATTTGTCTCCAGAAATACATATAAATGGCATAGTAAGGGCAGCATATGCATTCTTATCAAATGTAAGGGTAGCCTTCAGGCACATGGACAAGGAAATGTTCAGAAATATTTATGTAACCTATGTGAGGCCAAAACTCGAAGATGCAGCCCCCTTTTGGAATCCGCACTTGAAAAAGCACATAGCTAAGCTTGAAAAAGTTCAAAGACATGCCACGAAACTGGTGCCAGAAATACGAAATCTCAGTTATGATGAGAGGCTGAGGGAATTAGACTAACCATCACTCGAAGCTAGAAGAGTGAGGGGGGATATGGTGACAGTCTTTAAATTCCTTCATGGTTATGATAGAGTGGATAGGGATCGATATTTTGATATGGCTGGCTCTAGAACTAGAGGTCATAGTTTGAAGCTTCGTAAGAAAACTTTTTTGCAGGATGTAAGGAAATACTTTTTCAGTGTAAGAGTAGTTGATAATTGGAATTGGCTAAGCGAGGAGGTAGTTAATGCTATCTCAATCCATAGTTTTAAGGACAGGTATGATAAGTATCACTAAGTATAAAATGGAAGCGATCAGGAGACGGGAAGATACGAGCTTTGGGCTCTTTCCCGTAAACACAATTAGGTAAAAAAAAAATTAGGTAATCACATTCAACTTGTTCTTTTCATCCTCTCTTGTATTCCAAGTCTCTGCTCCACACAATGCTGTTAGCACAATTACACTTTTGTATATACTTCTTACATTCATTCCTAAATACCTTTTTCTCATCACACTTTTCAACCCACCTAGACATTCTACTCACTTCATACACTCTTTAACTTACCTCCACATCCACTCATCCATTTCTTGATACGTGTAACTCCAGATATTCGAAACTTTCAACTTTTTCAAGTGACTCCCCATTCAATCCTACATTCAAACCAACAACATTAACACTCCTCATACGTTTGATGACTTACTTTTACCAATATTCACTCACTACTTCCTTCTTTCACACACCCTAAAAAACTAAAGTCACCATATGATTCAGTTCATTCTCAGTATCAGCCACCAGTGCTGTGCCATCCGCGAATAAAAATTTATTCATTTTCCACAACCTTCCATACTCTCCCACTACTTCCAAGGCTCTGTCTAATACTCTTTCATTTACTTCCCTTACCACTCCATCCACAAACACATTAAACAACCATAGCGACAATACACAACCTTGACATAGCCCTACATTCACCTCAAACCAATCACCATAGCGACAATACACAACCTTAATGTAGCCCTACATTCACCTCAAACCAATCACTCATACCATTCCCGACTTTCACACATGCAGTACTTTTCATGTAAAAACTCTTCACCGCATTCACTAAACTTCCACTTATTCCATACAGTCGCAACACACTCTACAACCTCTCTTTATCAACCCTGTCATGTGTTTTCTTTAAATCCATAAAGGCCCAAAAAGTGTCCAAACCTCTCTCCAAGAATTTCTCACACACCTGTCTTACCACAAACACCAGATCTATACATCCTCTTCCTCTCCTGGACCCACACTTTTCTTCCCCAATCAATCTCTCAGTACCATTCCAAATTCTCTCAATTAACACTTTTCCATATACCTTACCAATTACACTCAACAAACTTATTCCTCTAAAACTACTGCATTCATACTTATACCCACTGGAGATTGTGTTAAACAAGACAATAGTTCTTGGGACAATGGTTCTCAAATTTATTATTCAAGTATTCTTAGAAAACAGCTACAGCGTCCAAGGATATGGGTATTCTTCTATCTGTCACTACATTTCATACAGAATAGGTCTTAAGCAGCCATGATGACTGACTAATGACGGCCTTAAGATGACTGGGCTCTTGACCTAGCCTTTTTGTAGCCTAGACTTAGAATTACTCTATCTCTGACTGAACTAGAACTAATGCTTTGCTTATACCTCCCACAACTTGACCAAGCTGCGAGATACAAAAAGGAGGCTGAGGTTAGGTCCTTTTGTATTTGCCTAGACCAATTAAATTAGAATGTTGCTTGCCCTTCAATCAGGTAAACGCCCCAAATCATATGATGTGGGTGTGACGAGGACAATGCTGGTTCCCATGCAAAGATCTAGACCTAGTACTACATTGTAGTATTAGTTAACATGGTGTCCATTTACATCTCAAGGCAAAACCCATTTCCTATTGGTTTTAGATCAAATATAAGATATAGGAAGCATGGGATCAACACCACGTGGTACTTATATCTATACAACATGGCAATAGATGCATATTATACGACATTCATCTCCTTTCCCATTTTAAAGTGGAACTACACATGCACTCCTCCAATCAAATGGGACCCTACCTTTCCTGAAACATACATTCGACTAACTAACCATCCATATTACTAAATCCTCCCCACCTCTTGACAAGCATTCTACATGACACCCATCTATCCTTGATGCTTTACCAGCTTTCATTGCTCTCAATGCCATATGTACCTCCCCTTTTATTATTTGTCTATCGTTTTCATCATCCATCATTAGTATTCTCCATTCATTTCCCACAGACACAATCTCTGCCTCTCTATCATCTTCTTCATTTAGAACTTCCTTGAAAAACTCAGCCCATCTCTTTCTCACGCTTATTTGGTCTACCAGATATTGCCCATCTGCTTCTTTCACCCTCTCCTCCCTACCAGATTCACCTTTCTGTGCTCTTTTCAGTTCTTTACAAAACATATTTTTATTCCTCTCAAAATTCTCAGGCAAGCTCCTACTCCACCTTACATCCACTTCTCTCTTTGCCTCCCTCACCACACGCTCTGCTAACCTCCTATTTGCACTATACCTTTCATATGCCTCTACAGTACCCATCTGCAACCATAACTCAAAAGCCTGCTTATTTACAGCAACTACTGCACTCACCTCCTCATTCCACCATTCACTACCTTCCCTTTTACTTCCGCCTATTGGTATCCTTCCACACACTGACTCTGCATACTTTATAACTTCCTCCTTGAAACAACTCCATTCTTCTTCCATACCCTCCTCCACTTTCTCTTTCACTACATTCCACACATTCCTCAGACTAGTCTTATACTCAGTCTTTCTCTTTCTTATTCAGTTCACTAACTTTTAGCATCTCTCTTTCTCTCTCACTTCTCTTTCTCCGCTTTTCTCCCACTCTCGCTCTACTTTCCACTAAATAATGATCAGATATTCCAACACTAGCTCCTCTCATTACATTCACCTCCAATACTCTTTCAATCACCCTCCTGTCCACCACAATATAATCCATTAATGTTCTATTCACTACTCTTCCATTATCTGCTCTGATCCACGTACAAGTATACTTGGGCACATTCTTAAATTAATATACAGTACTGGCAATCAACATCTCTCTCTCAATACACATTTCTATCATTTAATCTCTACTCTCATTCCTATCAGGTACTCCATACTTCACAACTACACTATCCACTGGCTCATTCCCTACAATAGCATCCACAATCCCATCAACACCAATTTCACATTCATTCCCAAGTCTTCCAAACACTCACTCAATTTCAAACTTATCTCTTCTCTTTCTTCCTCACTTCTTTCACAGCCTGGTCCATTTGCCCTCACAAAGGCTAAACCTCGCATTCCAGTCTCATTTTAGCCACTATTATTTGAGATGATACTGCTTTCCATTCCACCACACATTCATCTCTTCACTTCCCAACAGAGCCACTCCCTTTCTTCCCCTCCCTCTTTCAACTCCAGACACACTACCTACCACACTCCCAAATGTCACCTCACCATTCCCTTTATCTTAGTTTTGCTCAGTGTAAGCACATCCATCTTTCTCTCCACATTCATACTCCCTAACACCTTTTTTTTTTTTTTTTTTTTTTTTTGACACCAGGGCGGGTCAAAAAATAATAAAATAAAACAGCCCTCATCGGGCCTGGGCACGAAGAATACATAAAGCAAAGAGAAACAGAGATGGAGAGTGTAATGACTTGTCACATGTGAAGGGATAATAAAAGATGTGTAATGATTATCCAAGAATATTCAGTGTAGCTGTAGGCATAGAAAAAGAACCGTAACTGAAGGAAGACTTAACATCGAACTGTCCTGGACAGACCTATTTAAGTTCAAAAACCTTTAGCTGTAGTATCGCAATGGGCGGCTGAAGCCATGAGCCAACCTACTACATGATTACTTTCACTTGCACTTCAACCACGCACATTCAGACCCCCAATGACTAGAGTACTGGCTGGATCTCTCCTGCCAGAATACCCCCACATTTCTTGGCCTCTAGTGAAAAAAATACAGAGGAGGGGATTGCTAGTCGACCCGCTCTAATCCATTTAGTCCACTTTTACGACATGCAGGAAACACGAAGGAAGTATCCTACCCCCACCCTCAGGGAAAAAAAAAAATTAAAAATTAATATAATCACAAGATTGTGAAGACTTACAGTAACAGGCATGAAAAAAACACTATAATACACGACATATATATTAACATATGATACCAAATCAACTTTCCATAAGGGCAAATATTTTATTAATTCACCTCTTTGTACAAGCTATGAAAGGCAGAGTATCGCTTCTCAATGCGATGGACTTTCCCTAGGTAGCAAACCTCTACAGTGTACACGTAGTGACTCCTGCCACTCTCTCCTTCAACAAGCCGATATCGGGGAATGTACGCTCTTATCATTATGAAATCACCCCACCTGAAATGAAAACCATACTGACATCTTGCTACATTCAGGTTAGTTTCTGTGGATATGATTAAAATAGTCTCTGCCACTAATAAATGGAATCAGGTATGAGATTGCCTTGTACATTGATGAGAAACCTACATTTTTACACTAGTTCATATACACATCACTTATAATAAGCACACAATGAGATAAAGAAGGCCACTGGTCAATATGCATATGGTATGCCTTACATATGCCTGTCATGTAGCTCAGAATTAAAAAAATCTTTTGAACATTGGTGTGTTTTTCATAAAGTAGTTAACAAAATTTAACTTTTATTAAATATATATTCCATTGTTATGCCAAAATCAGCAGAAAAGATTTATCCAAAAGAAGAAAATGAAGTGCAAACATTCAAAATTTTTCGCCTCTCTCTTATCATAATTATTTGCTCAAAGTCAATCACGCTCATTATAAAATGTGAGTATGACATTGAATATATTTATGCAAAATACCAAAACCAGGTCTCAGGATTTCCTGATTGCCCTAAAATTTTATCAATAACATACGATTTTATAGATTCAAAGATAAAAAACATCTTCACACCTTATTTCACCATAAATTTTCAGGATTTTATATCAAGGTACAGTACTTTAAAAGCTCAAGTTAGTTACTGATATAAAGGCAGTACATTAAATATTTATTCAAATGCTGTATACTTAAATTCAAGTACAGAGGTTACACAGTTATCTCTAATAATGGAGAGAAAGCATTCCACACTCACATTACCTGTATGTCAAAAGAGTTGACTAAAGGTGGTAAGGAAGTTATGTATGGCAATCCCTCAGTATTTGTCACAAAAGAAGTACACAGAGACGAGGATAGGCAAAATGTGATGGAGCTGTATAATCTTGATTATTTTAATTAAGCAGCACCCAACCTACTGATCTAAGTGGAATAAGATGCACTGCTTAAAATAACTAAAATATACAGTAAGTCCTTCAAGTTAATTTAGTGCATGGTAACCTAATTATACCAACAAAAGAAGAGAATAAGCTACCTTAACTATGTCTTGGCAACAAATTGACAAGTAAAAAAACTCTTACGGCTCAACTTTTAGATGAGTTAATGATAACTTATTTTTAGGTACTGTCATTGGCAGTTAACAGAGTGTTATTTTATGGTCTTAATGTCTTTCTTTACGTATAAGTAGTGTCTCTTTCATCTTTTTGATATGCTTTTATGTAACTGGTTTAAATCATAACTTCATATTTTCTTCAAAATGGAATAGGTAATTCAGCATTATTTTACAATCTCCATGCCTCAATTTATATTTTCTTTATGCCTCTATTCATAATGGAGTTGCTTCACTCGTTTTTTTTTGTACTTATACATATTTTTCATATTAAAATTTCATGTTTTTTAAACGCAAAATATATAACCAAGCACAACATACATCTTAATACCCCTCTACAGTAGTTACTTTCTTTCTTCTATGAGTAATTATACATTTGCTCATGAAGATTATATTACGACTTAATAATATTCAGCATAAAACAGTTAACAGTGTCATTTCCCAATATAAATGCTTTACTTCACGACAGTCTATCTTTCATTCTCATTATACTTTAATGTGTAGTACAAATCATGATTTCATTTTTTTTTTTTTTTCAAAGAAGCACAGCAAATTCCTTATACTCGTAGATGATAAAATAGATTTCATTTTATAGTTAAGTACTGTAATCTAAAATAATAAGTACTTATTATTTTAAGAAATACTTTTTGCATATGAAAAGAAATCACATAATCACAGATTATGGTATGTGCAAATAGAGTAACTTTTACTAATATAGCTGCCATATCTAAATGAACCTCGCAGTGTAGCCAAAACTTTAAAAAAATAAAAATTGAGGTAAAAGGGTAAGACATAATTGTTCTTAAAAATAATATTTTTTCCATTATGCTTTCTGGCAACCATTGCATTATATTCATATATAAAAAATCATTAACATGTAAAACAGTGCAGTAATCCAAAGGATGATCACCGTATGAATCTTAATTGTGAATAACTGAAATAGTATATGTCTGTCATTGTATTTAAAAGTAAAAGCGAAAAGGGAGAGATACATAACGATACTTGTGCATACTTCAGTTGATCACTGATAAGCCATAATTAGTCTGAGAATGAGAGAGAACAAAAGTACTTGCATAGAGAGTCACAACACAGAAAACTGTCATGTATTATTCTGTATTAACTAATAAATTCTTAGACTCATTAAATGTGCAACAGTATCTACAATCTGTATAAATATGTACTAAAAGCATAATAATTACAGTAAAATGAGAGTTCAGTATATGGAAGAACTTTACACCTCAAGAACCAAAGAAAATACTTATAAGTACTGTATTACAAAGATATCTATATGATAATCTATTATACTGTACACTGCTACTTGAAGATCTCATATATGATTAAAGAAGATGAGAAAAAATGCAAGGTGTCAACAGGAAATATTTAACCAACTCATCCAATGAAAGATAAACCAAAGCCAAGCAATGTTTCATCAGCAAAGGAGTAATAAGAGCATATCTAAATAAACAACTAACACCTGGCTATCTGTAAAGCATATTTAAGTCCTCAAAGCAAAATACCAACACATCAATCCCAGAAAAAGCTGTAAGCCACAATTTAATGATTAAGGAACCAAAAAAAGCATAAATATACATTAAAAGTATCAGTAATTAACAAACAGGTAATATAACTACTTGATTTTCCAATATATACATATACTGATGCAAATTAAGTGAACAGCAGAGAAAATATTCCTGGTAAGGAAGGAACATATCTTAAAAATGGTAATATTGTTCTATTCAATAATAATAATGTAAATCAGGATACAGTGTATGATATACATTTATTATTAAAGATGAAATACTGCCTTTTCAAGCAAAATTTTTTCTAAAAATAATAACTCTAGTATGCTAGGTGTACTAACAGTAAAGACACAAAATTAGTAGAACTGCAGTCTCAGTGGGAAAATTGTAAAGAGCATTAGTTGATATTAGTAACTAGTATGAATATGTAAACAACTTCCTAATACTCTTATTTCTAAACAAATATAAGACTATAAGTTATAGAAATTTATGTGAGCTAGAATCAGCACAACACACAGAGGTAATATTTGTTATCTGGTCACTTACCATTCATAAAATCATTCTCCTTGTCGCCTACAAAAGAAAAGAAGAATAGATCATATTATCTTAACAGCAAAACAAACTTATATGCCATATACATTAATTTAACAGCATAGGATGCAAGATCTGTTGTTCAACAGATCGTGCAGTATCTATGTCAACTTTACTTTATGACTGAAACCAAATTCATTCTGCTGAAGTGCTTCAATAGGGTACAGTAGCTTATGGTTAGTAGGTTGGCCATGGCACCAGCCGCCCATTGAAAGACTACAACTGAAGGTATTAGGATACAACTAAGACTGGTCCAGACAGTTCCGGGTTGAGTCTTCCTTCATAATAATAATAATAATAATAATAATAATAATAAACTTTATTTCCATTTTACAATGGGTATTCGTCAGCCAGGACAAGCCCCAACCCCCCACTGTGATGTCCACCCACAGCAGTTCCTGCCAGTAAACAGCTTAAACTCTCGGTCTTGGACGGGGACCGATCTTTCGACCTCGTGAATGCGAAGCCAGCGCGTTACCACTGTACTAGCCAGCAGGCTACATATACACTGAATATTCTGGCGTATTCATTACACAACTCTTGCTATTCCATTACATTTGACGTCACAACACTCCCCACATCTGTCTCTTTTTCCTCATATTTGATATTATTTATGGAAGGTTCACACCTAATGGCCGCCAGTACCCGGCATAGCGGGGTGCGAAGAATCCCACGGGTCGTGATGACTCCACTATTGGCTTGAGGGCAGACATACCTGGTGGTAGTAATGGTTCTACCCTTAACTTTGCACCTCCCAATAGATTTGCTTCTTTCACTCTTCACTATTCAAACATTCTTGGGCTGAACTCTAATCTTTCGTGTGTGGAACAACACTTGGGTATTTTCCTCCCTAACCCTCTCCTCCTATCTGAAACCCATCTGTCTATACATGCTTCCACTGACCCATTTCAAATCTCTCACTATAATCTGTAAACTCGTTTTCGTTCCAAAGGTGGGGTCTGTGCCTACTGCAACACTACCACACCTATTGCGAGGCTCATGGACCTTGAATCTCCTGACTTTGATGTTCTCTGGTTAAAAAATCTATCTCTCCACTACCACTATTTTCTTTTGCTTCTGCTACTGTTCTCTAAACTCCACCAAGTTTGTGTCTTTCTTTGAATATCTGTCCTCATGCCATGAGTCATTGTTATCTTCTCACCCACATGCCGAAGTTCTCTACATTGGAGACTTCAATGTACACCACAGTGAGTGGCTTAATTCTTCTCACACTGATGTGGGAGGAAGCGAGGCCCTTGCTTTCTCTATTACTCACGATCTGGAGCAAATTATCAAACATCCTACTCGTGTTCCTGATCGTCACAAACATGCTGCAAACACTCTTGACCATTTCTTACTTCTAACCCTTCAAACTACTCTTATTCTGTGCTTTCCCCTCTTGGTAAATATGACCACTCTATGATCTCAATATCTTCCATTTTCGCTCCCCCACCAACAATCCCTCCTACTCAGCGCCTCCTTTAGCACTCTGAATGTATCCAACATAAATATTTGCGTAACTTCCTCTTTAACTTCCCATGGGATGATTACTGCTATCGATCCCGCAACCCTGATCAGGTATCTCTAAATGTTGCCAAGATCATGACCTCGAGAATGGAGGCGTACATTCCCTCTTCTACAAAAACTTTCTCTCCCCCTAAAGACCTAATCCTTGGTTTGAATGTGCCTGCTCCATGGCCAGGAATCGGGCACACCAATCAAACCAAGCCTTTCCTTCCGATTTAACTCACTCTGCTTTTATTGTACCTAGGAATCGCTGTACTGTTCAGATTCAAAGGTCTAAGGCTTCATTTATATGAAGGAAAGTTGATGACCTTAACTCCTCTCCCACTGACAAATACTTCTGGTCCTTAGCCAAAAACCTCTCCAAAAACTTCTGTAACTTGAGCTTTCCCCCTTTCATTCGTTCTGATGGTTCTATAGCTTGCTCTCCCACAGACAAAGCCACTCTCTTTGGCTCTCATTTTCCTGCTGACTCTTCTGTAAACGATTCTAGCACACTGGTTCCTCAATCTTTTCCCCTCTCTAATCCTATGCCCTCCCTTATCCTTTCTTCAAGCAAAGTTCATAAGGTTCTTTGCTCCCTAAAGACGAACAAGGCATCTGGTCCCGATGGAATCCCTGCAAGGTTCCTTAAGGAATTTGCAGATGAACTGGCTCCCGTAATTTGCCATGTTTTTAGCCTCATTCTTTCAACCAGTATCTATCCTTCATCTTCTACTCTCAACTCCGATTTGCAGAGGGTATCTGAGTGGGACACTCAAAATTTAGTTAAATTCAATGCCTCCAAGACACAGTTTCTGGCTATCTTTTTATCTTCTTCTCCTCCTGATAATCCTGTTGTCTTCAAATCTAAGAAATTTACCCTCTTAATTCTATGAACATATTAAGAATCCATATAGCCTCTAAATTGTCTTGGAGGAATCACATAATCCAAATATCTAAATCTTCATCCAAAAAATTGGGGGTTTTGTTTCGTTTTCGTCATTACTTTTCCTCTTTACAGTTACTTAAAATCTATAGTCTTATCCGTCCCTGCTTACATTACTGTTCACACACCTTGATAAGGTTGAAGCTAAGGCAGTCACACTCATTAATGATCCTTCTCTTTCTTCTAATCTGGATTCTCTCTCTCTTTGCCACAAGGAATCTTCCCTTTCTCTTTCCTATCGTTACTACTTCTATTGCTGCTCTGATGAGTTGGCGAGTTACATCCCTCTCCCACTGCCGAGGCCGCATAACACTCGCCAAGTGGCCTCATCTCACAGGTACTGTGTGGAGATTATTTGTAGCTCTCGAATTGATCGGTGCAGTGACTGCTTCTTCCTATCTACCTCCAGACTCTGGAACTCTCTTCCTCCTTATGTCTTTCCTAATTCTTATGACCTATCATCCTTCATAATGCAGATCTATCGTCATCTCAAGGCCTAGTCCTCCATATCTCTGGGTCCTCTGTACTTTGACTGTTATTTCTGTCTGTCGTTTTCCTTTGTGTGACGTAACCTCATCTCTGTCTTCTCCTTAACCTTTTTCTTTTCCTTCGTCTTGGTGTTTTCTCGTGCCCGGGCCTTTAATGTTGAAGGCAGTTTTTGCCTGTCCCAGTGTAAAAAAAAAGAAAAAAAAACTGCAATAAAGACTGTGGAAGCACGGCTTTTTACTATGCCTATTATTACATTTGTCACTTGTACTATACTCTTTGGGAAGAAAAAATACAAAGTAGAGGATTCCCAGTCCCCTTGCTTCGCCTCATTCAATCGACTCTTACGACATGCAAGGGAACACAGAGGAAGAATTCTATCCCCCCTCCCTAAGGGGGTTGTCACTTGTACAGTAAACAGAAATTCTGGGAGGGATTTTTCCAGAAGATAACAAAACCAGGAGTTAAAAGCCATACTGAAGAACTTACCTACTCTTAAGAAAATTAATTTTAATTATAATATGCAAAACCATATTAAACAATAAAAGCCCAGCTTGAAAATATAAAATTACCAATCTGTAAGTTTTTGACATCCAATTCGTAATTAAGACTCGCCCTTGAAGGATGGACATATCTAAGCATCTTTCTATTCATATTCAAATCTATCCATTCAAAAACCTCTAAACATTCTCTCTTACCTTGCAAGAACCTACAAAACCTCCTTCAATACACAGTAATCTTATACAAATTTATACTTATTAATCATTAATTTTTTTGAAAACTTTATCAAGTTTATTCTACTTTAAAAATCTTTAATTATATTCAACTAAAATCTTACCCCTCGTCTCCACAGTTCTGATGTTACAACTCTATTTAGTAGGGTAATAATACAATTGGCGGTAAAAAAAATTAATAAAGCATCTCCAAACCAAGAGTTACCTCCAACTACTCGATTTACTTAAGTAATATCAATATTACAATAAATTTACCATTCAGTCAAAGTAATATTATACTAGCCATAATGAGTTCTTACCAGTATCTTAAAATGACAACAATATCTAAGGAACAATCTTCAAAGAAAAATATTTTAACATTCTTTAGCTCCTATTTATCTACTAACAATAAATATACTGGCAATTTTAACTAAAACGTTGCACATGATAACCACACTACTTAGGAAAGCTAGGTTGTTCTAGGGTTGTTAGGCAGTTTATAGTACAGTGTATATGCACAATTTACATCTATACTTTTCCTAGCCTTACCTAGCCAATGAGAAAACGTGTGACCGAAATGATGTGAATTACTGTACCCTCATTCAGATTATGTCAATTTCGTAACCATATCTAGCATGTTACATAGGCCAAGCTAGAAGAGTAGATAATCTACGGTTAAAATTTGCTTTATGCACTTCGCCATAACTTGTATTTTTACCTTACCAAATGGTATATCTTAGGCATATATGTCTAAAACTCACAGCATTCACTCCTAAAACACTTTTACTCTGGTAAATAATCATGCAAATATATTTATGGTGAATGATTAATAATAAGCAAAACCAGAGGGAGTTCTGTTAAATTGGTAAAAAAAACATGCAAATATATTTATGGTGAATGATTAATAATAAGCAAAACCAGAGGGAGTTCTGTTAAATACCCATGTTAAGTTAGCTTAGGTAGATGAGTTACTTAGTTACATAACTTGTTAAGGATAATTTAGGTGCTTAAACAGCAGTGTGGCTAACAGGGTTGGAAAAAAAATCAGATTTTTTTTGTATAAAAATGTTTAAAAATCGATTTTTTTTAGAAGCGATTTCTTTTTTTAATTTCACACATTTACTCATTCATATTTGATTGCTATACAATATTGCATAACTTTTTTTTCTGAGCAATATGTTTATACCCTTTCTCGTAATATGAAGAAGAGGCTTTCTCTGTGTCTCATTTTTGCTGTGGGTATAGTTTGGCTCAAAAATTAGCATGAAAAGGTTAATTACAATTCTCTCAAAGTAAATCCATATTGGATCTTTTTTCTGCCAGCTGCATACATGATTGCGGTGAAATTAGTGCCAGTACTTGCGTGCTTAGTTACAAGTCACAACTGGTCTGCCACCAACTCAAGTTATGTTGGGAACCTGGGCACATGTCATAGTTGGCAACTAGTTATTTTACATAATACAAAACAATAATAAACGACAAGGTATTCTTGGTAACAAATGCAGGCTGAGCATGCCAGTAATGTCTTCTTTGGCATAAACCTACAAGAGGAAAGAGAATGACAAAGAGAGTACCAGTAAAATTCTCCAGTAAATTTACCAATCTGACATTTTTCCTAGATATGGCTTTGAGAATGGTTGCCAATTGGAACCTTTGTTAAAAAGATGTACCGGTATTGTATTAGTAAAACCACAATAGCCATTTATAAATACACCAAATTACGACGTAATAATGAATAATGCAGGCTGAATACAAAATACATTTATCACAGATATACATAAATATTAGAACAAGAAGAAGTATGTGCAAACACCAAATATACCAAACAGACATTCCCACTGAGTGAGAAGCTCTGGGGCACGTTCAGTACAAGTCACACCTGAATAGCCAGGAACAGGTCTTGAAATCTCCAGTGTATTGTGAGTTAATATGTCTGTAATTTTTAGGTCATAGTGGTGGACAGTATGCAGATAATATTTAATATAAAACTTTTATTTCAATAAGTGATTTTTGATGTGATTATAATTGCCAGTGTCCGTCTCGTCTCTCGGGTATATAATGGTACACTCTCTGATTTTAATTTTTATTAATACTTAATAATAAATATATATGTGTGATTTTTACCAAAGTAAAAGCTTTCCAGGAGTAAGTGACGTTTGTATTATCCATGTAAGTCAAATAATTATAATTAGATACGGGATAAATAGGCATTATGGCAATGTGCATAAAACAAACCTTGACCTAATCAAATTATGGTAACGTATGCCAGGGTGGGATATAATGAATAGTAATTCCTCAGCAATACATTCATCTGTGAAACTGCACTACTGAAGCTTTTGTGAGTGAATAGCTAAAATAAATTTTGCATTTTACTAACTGGACAAAATAAGGCGATGAAAACTACTAACTTTCAAAAAAATCCTAACCTCTCCCTTTGTATGAAATTACTATTCCTTTAAGCAAACGAAATATAATGCAAATTGTGCATTAATTTCAAGTGATCGACCCGTCTTCACTTTGACAATTGCTTTTACGTTGCTATACGAAAAATTCTGTTATCACAGGAAGTGATATAATTAAAGGTTAAGTTCAAATCTGGCTCGTGAAGCCTTGACAACTTAGCTCTCTGGTGTTTCTCTGTAACCACTGCAATATATCCAAGGGTCATTATAACAATGTGTTTCAACTATAGTATTTCTATGCATTAAGAAGTAGACTAAGACACTGGCCGACTGGTAACGTTCGCTACTCTGATTTGTCAGGTCGAGGCTTGCCATGGTCTAAGGTTAAAAAGGGCATTCACTCAAGGTAACGGTTGCACTTGTCAAAACCAAAGTCATTCGCAAGAAGGCACCGTCCTAACCCTTAACAGACAAGGGAGTCTGTGACTTGACACCGATCACATCACATTAAGAACAAGATTTTCATAAATATTTGTTCATATTATACTGAATTATCCATGCGATTCACAGCCTGAACGATTTATGGTACCTAAAAGAGGGTGTAATATTTGACATAAAGCTAAAGTAATCCCAGAAATAGCATACCTAAATTAATAACATGGAATCCTCCCTCTGTGAGATAAATGGCAGGAAATGTATACATTACTTCCTCTTCTTCCTTTTAGTACTATAGAGTATTGAGCAGCAAGTCCATTTCTTCATAATATAAAACAGGGACTAATTCAATATTTCACTGAATAAAAACTTAGTCCACAGTAATAATAATAATAATAATAATAATAATAATAATAATAATAATAATAATAATAATAATAATAATAATAATAATAGTTCAAATTTAGCATTCTTCTTAAAAAGACATTATAATGATCGAAACCATTATTATTATTATTATTATTATTATTATTATTATTATTATTATTATTATTATTATTATTATTATTACCAGAGTATATGTTCATTGGTGTATACCGTCTTATGTGTTATCGACAGGATATGAAGGAAAAGCAAATATAATAGCAATCACAGAGAAAACCAGGCGAAGAAATATACAGTATTACATTTTTCCTGTTGACTACAAAATAATAACGACAGACAAAGCTGAGAGGACTGAGTGAAGGAAAACGTTGTAAGTCAGTGAAAGGTTCCAGGGTGAACTTTTTAACATTACTTAAAAAACAATTCCTTTCAAAGAGTTTATCGTCGCTCTCATGAATTCGGGCTTGTGGAACATTATAATAGATGTGATATGTCATCCATCAAAAAATCTCAATATTAACCTTTGTGCGTAAAAGATAGTGTAGAATATCAATTAGAGTGGATTTCTTTCACAGGAAAAGTAGATTTGAATAATATCGATCTACACAGTGAAGAGGTTTCTTTTGGGGCAAGATTGTATGCAATGGAGTTTTATTTGCACCAACAAGTAATGGAACCAACAAGGACTAAGAAAGGAGATGAACCATCATTGATTGACCTCGTAGTAAAAGATTGAGTGCATCATCGAGGATATTCTGTCCGAAAGTAAGGGGACAGAGAAATAAATGAGGAAAAAATATCCGAACAGAGAGCACAAGAGAATTAGCGAATTTCTTCCAGGCATTGACTGGAGGACTGATTTTATGAAAAGAAAAACTGTTCAGGAGATGTACAAAATATCTTGCTAGGAATATGAGTTGATAGTTCGATGTTGCATATAATCTACGAAAATAGGAATAAGTAATGCCAAAGAGAAAGGGCTACGAAACGAATGTAAAAGGACGATGTAGAGGATAGACACATGCTGGAATAGGTGTATTAGGAGGAAAGTTATAAATGCTTCGGAAATGGGGATCAGTGTATAAGGAGAGAGGTGGAGGGGCATATGAAAGAGATTTTAAAGGGGAAATTAAATGTCAAAAACTAGTTTTACTGTTGGAAAGGGAAGACGAAAGCATTCCAGAAACAGGTAAAGTGACCTACGGAGAATTGAACAGGGAATTTCAATTGGTATTCACATGAAAGCACTTTACCCCCCTTATATTGCAAAGATGAGATAACAGGAGCCGGTATTAGAGAACCATCATCTTCTCAGCTAGAGAAGTATGCAAAGTGTTGATGGAATATCCCTTACGCCCTCATGAAATGTGCTGCACTATTAGCTTAAGTAATGGCATCATATTGAAAGGTCGCTGGAATCTGGGGAGGTTTTAAGATATCTAAAGCAAGCAAGTGTAGTGTCTATCTTCAAAAATTGATGGAGAGACACAGCTCTAATCTATGAACCTGTTTCATTGAACTGCAAAGCTAGCAAAGTTATAGCATATCTTTTCACTTTATGTGCTTCAACTTTTCATGATGAGGCCGACATAATCTCACAAGTAGAGTGGTCTGGCCAATTTGCATATTCTAAAATTTTCAAAATGCGTTTGTTCCGATCCCACACGAGAGTCTTCTTAAGTAGTTGCAAGTTAAGTAAGAATAGGTATACAAGTGCCTTGGGGTGATACAGTTTTATTTCAGAAGGAAGGCAGCAGAGGATCAGATTATGGAATATAGTGATTGACCCTAGGGAGGTTAACAGTGTGGTTCCACGTGGATAAGTTTTAGGGATACTTAAGCCCCAAATGTATAAATCATCTGCTGGAGTCCGTAAACGCATTTTAATATTGTCGCAGACGAAGCAGCTTGTGAATAGAGCAATAGACGAAAATAGTTCAAGAGAACTTTTGGAAGGCCCAGAAAGTCTGCATAAGTGAGCAGATATGTGGCTAATGACATTAAATTCCTCAAAATATACAGTAATGATAATGAAGAAGAGTGGAAGAAGGCATATATTTATATATTGAATAGCAGAAGATCTTAAAAAATCTGAGAATGAAAGATATGTGAAGGTAAATGAATTGGCAGATTAGCCTCTGGAATTGCATATAAATTATATAATAAAGGAATTGAATGCTCTCTTAGAAAACATAAAGGTGGCCTAATAGCATAGGGACAATTTCATTTAGAATCTATACACGATTTATGTGAGGCTCAAGCTTGAATATGCAACTCTTTGCTGGAATCTGCACTTAAGAAATATATATAGAAAAAAATGGAGGAAGTTCAGAAAATTGGTACAAACTTGTGAGAGATATGAAATCTCAGTTTTAAGGAAAGGCTGAAGAATTAGACTTGCCCACTACTCGAAGATAAAAGAAACAGTGTCGATGTGATAATGGTTTTGAAAATCATTTATGGTGTTGACTTATCTAATAGGGAATAATACCTTAATATGGGTGGTTCTACAACGAAAGGTCATAGATTGAAGTTCTGTAAGAAAACTTCTTGGTGGAATAAGAAAAAATATGGTGTGATTACCTAATTGGATTACCTAATTGTGTTTACGGGAAAGAGCCCAATGCTCGTATCTTCCCGTCTCCTGATCGCTTCCATTTTATACTTAGTCATACTTATCATACCTGTCCTTAAAACTATGGATTGAGATAGCATTAACTACCTCCTCGCTTAGCCAATTCCAATTATCAACTACTCTTACACTGAAAAGGTATTTCCTTACATCCTGCAAACAAGTTTTCTTACCAAGCTTCAAACTATGACCTCTAGTTCTAGAGCCAGCCATATCAAAATATCGATCCCTATCCACTCTATCATAACCATGAAGGAATTTAAAGACTGTCACCATATCCCCCCTCACTCTTCTAGCTTTGAGTGATGGTAAGTCTAATTCCCTCAGCCTCTCATCATAACTGAGATTGCGTATTTCTGGCACCAGTTTCGTGGCATGTCTTTGAACTTTTTCAAGCTTAGCTATGTGCTTTTTCAAGTGCGGATTCCAAAAGGGGGCTGCATATTCGAGTTTTGGCCTCACATAGGTTACATAAATATTTCTGAACATTTCCTTGTCCATGTGCCTGAAGGCTACCCTTACATTTGATAAGAATGCATATGCTGCCCTTACTATGCCATTTATATGTATTTCTGGAGACAAATCTGCCAGTATGTTTACTCCTAGATCTCTCTCATTTTCTGTCTCTTGAAGTTGTACTCCAGCCACCGAGTAGTCAAGCTTGGGCCTTCTTGCACTTGTACCCATTCTCATTACCTTACATTTTGAAGTATTGAATTTCATTAGCCACTTTTCTGACCACTCATGCAGATTATTTAGATCCTCCTGAAGTTCTCTACCATTGTTCTCGTTTTTTTACTTTCTTCACAATCTTTGCATCATCTGCAAACATATTCATGAATGAATTTACAGACTCTGGTAGGTCATTTACATATACAAGGAACAAAAGTGGCCCTAAAACTGAACCCTGTGGAAACTCCACTACTAACTCTTCTCCATTAATACACTGAGTGTCTTACTCTAACCCTCTGTTCCCTTCCTTCTAAGTAAGTTTTTATCCATTCCAAAACATTTCCACCTATTCTAGCCATTGATTGCAGCTTCCTAATAAGTCTCCCATGTGGAACAGTGTCAAACGCTTTCTGGAAGTCTAGGAATATGCAATCTGCCCAGCCCTCTCTTTCCTGTAAGATTTGGCTTACCTCATCATAAAATTCTAATAAGTTTGTTACTGTTGATCTACCTTCTCTGAAGCCATGTTGCCTCACTGACAAAAAGTTGAAGGATTCCAAGTGAAGAGAGATATGTTTCCTTAGTAGTTTCTCCATAACTTTGCAAACTATGCTGGTCAAGGAAACTGGTCTATAGTTCAGAGCCGTATCCCTCCTTCCATTAATACACTGAGTGTCTTACTCTAACCCTCTGTTCCCTTCCTTCTAAGTAAGTTTTTATCCATTCCAAAACATTTCCACCTATTCTAGCCATTGATTGCAGCTTCCTAATAAGTCTCCCATGTGGAACAGTGTCAAACGCTTTCTGGAAGTCTAGGAATATGCAATCTGCCCAGCCCTCTCTTTCCTGTAAGATTTGGCTTACCTCATCATAAAATTCTAATAAGTTTGTTACTGTTGATCTACCTTCTCTGAAGCCATGTTGCCTCACTGACAAAAAGTTGAAGGATTCCAAGTGAAGAGAGATATGTTTCCTTAGTAGTTTCTCCATAACTTTGCAAACTATGCTGGTCAAGGAAACTGGTCTATAGTTCAGAGCCGTATCCCTCCTTCCCTTTTTGAAGATAGGTATCACATTTGCTTGTTTCCAGCATCCTGGAATCTCCCCCGACTCCAGTGACTCCTTAAATATGATACTTAGTGCCACTGATATTGTGTTTGCGCATTTTTTAAGCACATGAGGGGATATGTCATCAGGACCTGTAGCTTTATGAACATCTAAATCCATCAGCGCTTTGCATACCTCTGTGGCTGTAAGGTTGATGTTCTCTAATACCGGCCCTTGAGCTTCTATCACTGCAATCTGAGGGGGTGGGGTATTTTCTACTGTAAATACTGACTGAAACTCCTTGTTCAATTCTTTTCAGATCTCTTCATCCGTCTCAGTGATGCTTCCATCCGCTCTCTTTAGCCTTAAAACCTGTTCTTTTACCTTCAGTTTTCCTCTGATAAAGCTGTGGAAAAGCTTGGGATTTTCTTTAGCCTTCCTGGTGATGTCCCTCTCATAGTCTCTCTCTGCCTCTCTTCTGTTACTTAGGTAGTCATTTCTTGCTCGTTTGTAGGTTTGCCAGGCATTTATGTTTTTTCTCCTCCTATACCTTTTCCAGCATTTGTCTCTCCACTCCTTAGCTCTTTTACATCCATTATCGAACCATTTCTCTCTGGCATGAATTACACCTACTTTGGTAACAGGTATGCAGCAATCTACTATCTTCCCATATTTCTCACAAAAGATGTCATACATTTCTTGTACAGATTTGTTGTAAAATAAGGTTCTCCAGTCAATAGCTGCAAAAAGCTCATTCATTTTGATGTAATCTCCTTTCCGATAGTTCCTCCTCATGTCCTCAGTGTCTCTACTCTCAGGAAGAATATCTTCAATGATATACTCCATCAACAACACACAGTGGTCACTCTTTCCAATTGGTGGTTCATACTCAATTTTTTCAATATCCAACACATTATCTGTGAACACTAGATCAAATAGTGATGGCTCATCCCCACCCCTGGCCCTTGTTGGTTCCATTACATGTTGGTGTAGGAAATTACCTTGTACGCAATCTAGGAATCTTGCCCTGAATGTGTCCTCACCACTGTGTGGGTCAAGATTTATCCAATCTATCTCTTTATGATTAAAGTCTCCCATAATCAAAATCCTACATTTTTTTTCCCGTGCCATGTTAACAACTGAGTTTATGACTTCAATAGTACCTATATGACTTTCCTCATAAACTTCAAGCCTATTTTGGTTTCTTGGTGGATTGTATACAACAGTTATTATAATGCTCTCTGACCCAGTATTTATGCGAGCAACAAGAAATTCCTTGAACTCACTTTCTATAGCCAAGTTTATTTCTTCAACTTGAATCCTTTCACTTATGAGCAGTGCTATCCCTCCACCAGTCCTCTCAGATCTTTCAACCCTTAGTATTCTGAAGCCCTTAGGAAAAACTGTGACACTGTTTATGTCCTCACTCAACTTAGTCTCTGTAATTGCTACTATATCTGCCTTACTGTTGTGAATCCTATCTTTTAATTCTACTGCCTTACCAGCTAATTCATCAGCATTTGTGTATAACAATCTTAATGAGGCCCCATCCCCTGATCTTCTGTCATTATCTTCTTTATCTCCCCTTTGTCTGGAAGAACTCTGTAACGAAAATTTTTCTTCTCTTCTTCATTTCTTTCATCATTTAACCTTCTTACCTCTTGCAACAAGTTTTTGATCTTTCCCATCTCTTCCTGTGTTCTGTATCGTCTAATGAACACTTCTTTGAATTCTTGAAGGTCTTTTAGACTTTTTTTTCTCAACAATATTTCCCTACATATTTCCCCTCTCTCAAAGGTTACTTTTGTTGGTCTCGGCTTTCCTTCCCTCGAATATTTACCTAGTTGGTGTATGTTTACAATATCCTCAGGACCACAAACTACTCCAAGCTTTCTTATCAGGTCTACAACCCTAGCTTTATTTTCTTCAAGTCTCCCCTGCCATGTTGGCTCCTGGGATTCGCTTATGCCTGAGATTACCACTGTCTTCTCCTTATCAAGTGCCTGTCTGATGAGTGGGTTTGCCCTTTCCATCACAACGTCTTTCATTTTTTCGATTACTGTCTTACAGCTGTATATGATAAGAAATGATGAGTAAATGAAACTAAAAGCCATCAAGTGACGGGGAATTTCGAATATGGGACTCTTTCCCGTGAGTCAATTAGTGAATACAAGAGGGTAAATACAGTCAAAATTACGATCTCGTATATAGTCAATAAGATCAAGCATTGTCTTCTTTACATAGTATTCTTACTAAGAATGTGAGATCTTAAACCTACATCAATATTCATTTTTCAATTTAAGAACTCAACTAGAAAAAAATCAAGATATACGAATCCTCTCGAAATTTAGTAAATATATATTAGAATTTTTAGTATGAGTACATTAAGGCCCGATTTCTTAAACAGTGTAAACCTAGGATACCATATTGTTAGTAAGCTAGACACACACAAATGGATTTCATAAACGCATCTGACGTGGCTCTGTGTATGGCTAGGATCCCGAAAGGGATCCTAGCCATACACGGAACCGCGTCAGATGCGTATATGAAATCCATTTGTGTGTGTCTAGCTAACTAACAATATGGTATGCTAGGTTTACACTGTTTAAGAAATCGGGCCAAATTCACAACAACTTCAATACTCCTATGACTCATGGATCCTAATGCATGTTGTCAACTTACAGAGAATGATTTTGACTTTACAACATTTTGTATACCTATTGCATAGAACTTGATACTCCATCATTTAAAAGACCGTAAATGAATACAGTAATTGGGTGGGTTAATAAACAATACAAATGAGACCATTAATAAATAAATTAATAAATAAATAGACAAATGCATAAATAAATAAATAAATAAATAAATAAATAAATAAATAAATAAATAAATAAATAAATAAATAGAAAAATACATATATAATCTGGTGGAATGTCGGTGTTACTTTACATAGAGTATTATTTCTAAATAGAAGATTGGTGTCAGCAAGTAACGTACAAAAGATACACTACTGTATCCTGAGATCGAGACTGCCGTTTTAGTTTACGCGAAACCCCAAAGAAGGAAATGTGGCAGAATTTGATTATAATATGGCAAAGAATAAAGCAGTAAAAAAAACGTAGACAAATGAATCCACAATGTGTAAATGAATGTCAAAAACTGACATGAGGTAAGCAAAAGCTAATCACATTAACTCACATTAACCCATTCATAGTTATATGAAAAGATATGATAGGTATCATTGAGTAAACAAATATGAAAGAACCTGACCAGGAGACGGGAAGTTCCTACCATGGGACTCTTTCCTGTGAGCACAATTAGATAATTAGGACGTCCTGGAAAAGGCCGCAATGCCTGTGACTCCAACATGGATATTTCCTTTTGATTCAACTGCGTGAATTTGGTGGTAGTCATTTATGGTGGTTTTAGTTTCATGATAAAATTTTGGCCGACGTGACCGGGTGATAGAGCACACTACTTTGATTCGTGAGGTAGTTGGTTCGAGACCCGCCACGGTCTGAGGTTAGGAAGGGCAGTCAGTCAGGTTAACAACGGTCACACTGCGAAAACCAATGTCCTTCAAAGAAGGCACCATTTTAGCCCTTAATAGAAATGGGAATTCGTGACGTAACACGGGAGCAGTTTAGTCTTGTAATGAATTTTTATTTTCTAATCTTTTCAGGCTCTTTATAAATTTTTCTCATTTTCCTCTCCAAAGACTTGGATTCTACCTCTGTAGTGTATCGCCTATTCCAGATTTCTACAACTCTGTGGATGGTTTTGGTCTACAAACAGAAAAGGATTCCCGTGAGATCCTTAGCGCTCACCAATACATAAATCTTTTTTTTTCTTTCTTTCTTTATTATGAGTGTGACACCGAGACAGGCAAAAACTACCCTAATCAACAAAAGGCCCGGGCACAAGAAGACACTAAGACGGAGGAAAAGAAAAAGGTTAAGAACAAGGCAGAGGTATGCTAGTTAGCGCAAAGCGTCTCAGTATTGTTCATTCCTCTTGTTGCTAAAACCGTCCAAATATTCAATATCCACGCACTTCTTGTGGAATATATTCATCTACAACTCTGTATCTAAAATACATTCTTACGTATATTAAACCTGACTCAAATTCTTCTCCCATTTCCCAGATGTTTTTAGACAGTTTCTAGCCTGAATATGCAGTTTTATGAAATTATATCAAAGTCGCCTTGACATCTTCCACATGCGAGCGTTTAAATATTTAAAGTACCCGCGTTTAAAAATCACCATTTTCTCTCATAAAGAAAAAAATAAATATTCCATCTTCTCTAGAGTGCCATGACTGCGCATGCGCTGAGAGTTTTCAGTCACTGCTTGGTGAGACTAGTAGAGTGAAGTCAGACATGGCGACCGAAGAAATAATGGAAGAATCCGTGACATCTCCCGGAACCCCCGATTCCCGGAAAAGGCCGTTAGATATCGATAGCGACAATGTCATGTCGAAAAGGTCGCATTACATACCAGGTAATTATAGTTAATGACACGTAAAACACTGTCGCGTTTTATGCGATTTTTATCCATTGGGGGGAAATGGCGTTCACATCCTCGGAGGGACCTGCGGGGGGATTACTAATGGATTATTTACGTAACCATTGACTTGCACAGGTTACGATATGCGGTTTGGGCCGATTTATGACCACATTTAAGCGAATAATTGAGTTTTATGGCCTTTGTGTAATGTTACATATATTAATTTGTTTATTTTTCCATGGAATTAATGTCAAAGTTCGATCCCCAACTCTGACGCGGCGACGGGATTCGTAGCAGTCGGGAGAGATGCCTAGGGCCGGTTTTTTTGCATTTCCAGCCCCGCTTCACGGAAATTTACCCAAATGTGTTGGCAAATTATCTTTGTAGTCTCAACGAAGCTCTAAAAATACTAATTTGAGAGTGTGGGTTGTTACGTAATATTACCTAAGGTTCTGTAGGACTGCTGTGATGGCTCAGTCATTTGGAAAAGTAGTTTTCTTGCGATTTCCAAGTCTGTGGGAGATTGAAGCTTTCTTATGAAGACCATATCTCACTAAATTTACTAAAGTCACTGCTCTTATCAGATAACAAACCAGATATACAAAAGACTTTTCTACAGACTTAAATATTTTCTCATTTAGCACCAAAGACTGAAAATGCTGCCTTCACTGCTTTGCAATGAAAGGACTAAATATATTAGGAGCTCACTGGTGAGGGCATTTAGAGAGATTCAATCATAGACTGAATCAGTAAGCTGCTGCATGTTAATCAGGAGTTCATGGGCCGGTATTAAAGATCATCATCTTTTCAGTCACAGAGGTAAGCAAAGCGCTCATGAAGTTAGATGCCCATAAAGCTACAGGTCCTGATCATATACCCCCTTATGTACTTGAGAAATGCACGAATTCAATATCATCGGCTCTATGTATTGTATTTCATAAGTCGCTGGAATCTTGGAAGATTCTAAGATGCTGAAAACAAGCGAACGTGGTACCTATCTTGAAAAAGGGAAGGTGGGATGGAGCTCTAAACTATAGACCTGTTTCCTTGACCATCATAGTTTAAGTTATGGAGAAGCCACTAAAAAACACATCTCTCTTAATTGGAATCCTTCAACTTTTTGTCAGTGAGACAACGTTGCTTCAGAGATGGTAGATCTACAGTAACAAAATTATTAGAATTTTATGATGAGGTAAGCTAAATCTTACAGGAAAGAGAAGACTGGGAAGATTGCATATTCCTAGATTTCCATAATGCATTTGGTACGGTCCCACTCGGGAGACTTATTAAGGAGCTGCAAACAATGACGAGAATAGGTGGAAATGTTTTGGAATGGATAAAAACTTGAAGGGGATCATGTCAAGAATAGCAAACCCACTCACAACAGGGTTTGCTATTCTTTACAAGAAGATTATTAGGTTCGTTATTCTTTACATGGGAATAATCGGGTTCAATGTTCTATACATGAACACTTCGTTGCCAGACATTGCAATAACTGCTTAGTTTTCAAAGCTTCTGTTCACTAGATAACTTTGTTGTGAAACCAATAATATTACCAGTGATGACTGGATAAAGAATAAATCACTTATTTGACGGAAATTAAAATGTGAATCATGTAATAAATTTATGAATTGGACAACCTAATTTAACATATAGAACATACTGGGCAAAGCACAAGGCTAAAATTAAGAATATGCGAGAATGCAGACGCACTTTTCCACAAGGTTATTTAAATCAGTTCATGTGAATGGAACGAAATACGGTTGACAGGTTATCAGGGTTCTGTAAGGCAATTGCTATGCAGTATCCTTTCAATAACTAATTTTTTTTTACAGAATTTCATATGGAAATCGAGTAATATGTTAGTTTAATTGTTCATTTGTCAATAAATAAGTTCATAAAACATATCTTGTCAAAGGTATATTTTCCTTTACATGAAGACATTTGGTTTGGCCATTCTTTACATGGGAATCATTGGGTTCGTTGTTCTTTACGTGGGAATCATTGGGTTCGCTGTTCTTGACATGGAGATGTTAGGTTTGCTAATCTTGACATGATCCGAAGGAAGGGAACAGAGGGTTAGAGTTAGATACTCTGTGTTTATATGGAGAAGGGTTAGTATTGGGGTTCCACAGGGTTCAGTTTTAGGGCCACTTTTGTTCCTTGTATATGTAAATGACCCACAAAAGTCTGTAAATTCAGTCATAAATATGTTTGCAGATTATGCAAGATTGTGAAGAAAGTAAGAGACGAGAACAATGGTAGAGAACTTTAGGAAGACCTAAATAGTCTCAATGAGTGGTCAGAAAAGTTGCTAATGAATATCATTACTTTAAAATATAAGGTAATGAGAATGGGTACAAGTGCAAAAAGCCCCAAGCTTGAATACACAATAGCAGCAGCATAACTTCAAGACATAGAAAATGAGAGAGATCTAGGAGTAAACATACTGGCAGATTTTTCTGTGGAAATGCATATAAATGGCATAGTAAGGGCAGCAGCATTTGCTTTCTTATCAAATGTAAGGGTAGCTTTCAGGCACTTGGACAAGGAAATGTTTGTAACCTATATGAGGCCAAATCTTGAGTGTGCAGCCCCCTTTTGGAATCCACACTTGCAAAAGCACATAGTTAAACTAGAAAATGTTCAAAGACATGCCACGAAACTGGTGCCAGAAATACGCAATCTCAGTTATTAGGAAAAGCTGAGGGTATTAGACTTACCATCACTTGAAGCTAAAAGATTGTGGGGGGGGAAATGGTGATGGTATATGAATTCCTTCTTGGTTATGACAAGAGGGGATAGGGATCGATATTTTGATATGGCTGGCACTAGAACTAGAGGTCATTGCTTGAAGGTTCTTAAGAAAACTTCTTTGTAGAATGTAAGGTGGTACTTTTTTAGTGTAAGAGTAGCTGATGATTGGAATTCGCTAGGCGAAGAAGTGGTTAATGCTAACTCAATCCATAGTTTTAAGGAGACGGGGAGTTACAAGCATGGGGCTCTTTCCTGTAATCATACTTAGGTAATTGCAATTAAGTAATTACACACACACTAGAGTATGCTTTGGCAAGTGCATTTAAGAACTGCAATAACCTTTTGTATCATAATTTATGGGTATTAGATTAGGTATGATCTTCCCTGACATTACAAAAAGGGTACCTTTATTCAGTTACACCCTTCTGCCTTTAAAAGTGAAATTTATGTATTTCCTGTGGTTTTTGATGTGTTTTGCATGAAGCTGACCTTGACAGCCTTTGGAAGTTATTTGCTTAAAACGAGTAATTTACGAAGGTCTTGAAGATCAGATTTATTCAGCACGCAAAAAATTTTAAGAAAAGACAGATTTCTTCTCCATCCAAAAACTGCATAGAAGTATATCTGATTATCTTATGTAAATTGCAGGGGCAGTCTTTATTTCCACTTCAATCTCGTTTCCACCAATCGGTTCCCATTTTAGAAAACCAAACATCAATAACTTCACAAGATGCCCGCCATTTTACTAGTGACTTTGAAATCACATTCAGGTACTTCAGCACAGTTCTGTCATCCCATAAGTGACTTGAGGAAATGGTTGACAAAGACATCACTTTTCAATTCTTATTCATTTAACACAATTGGCTTAATGCGCATGACTAACTCCGCCCTCTCTTTTCATTGATTGACCCTATACCTACAGGTCAGTGGCACATGTGTGTATGAACACGTTATTTAATGGGAGCTAGCAGCAGGAAGAACTCGGGCACAGATTTGAAAGAAAAGTAAAAAAATATCCAAAACGACTCCTGCAACAAATTGTGTTTAGGAATGATATATAGTATTAAATTATCGAAACCTATTAAAACAGCCCAGAATAGTTGGGGATGAGACAGATGTATTGTAAAAAAGAAAAAAAGAAAAAATTAGTGTCAGCAACGTCAGTCATCCAAGTTAATGAATGTCTCGGTTAAATTTTCTCTCATCAAGTGATGACAGCCTCATTCTATTTTATATCTCATGATAATTAAAATATATTAGCCAGGCACTACCTTGGTCTTCTAACTATGCACATTTTCAATATCTTTTATGTCCTTACAGAAATAGGGGATCTTTATCTTAATTCTTGATGTCCTTAACACTTTATTGACGAAGTTGGAAGGATATGCTAATTTACTGAGTTTCAGGTAATTTCTTATTGACACTAGGACTGCATATTCATAGGTCTCGTTAAAACAAATTTTGTGCTACTCCCATTTTAACTAATCTCTTTGAAATTGAAATGCTGGTGTATTGAGGAACATACATCGGATCTCAGTAAAATGAAAAATAGTACTTGTATTGATGTGATTTATCCTGCAGTCTATGACTGGTGAGCTCTTTCCAGAAAAATGTAAAAACACCCCATTCACCATATAGAAGTTTTATCAACATACATACGAAGCCGTGCCTTGAAATTTCAAATAACCCATGTATAAAATGATAAGAGCAGGGGATAGGGGTTTATTTACATTCAGATTTGTACCTGAAAGAATTTCCATTAAAGAAGAATGCATTTTGGGTACAGAATTTGACTAATTGTATAACTTTGCTTATTGATAAGAAAATTAAAGTAGGGTGATTGTCTTTAGGATACAGACAAAACTGAGAAAATCGATTTTATCTTGAGTTCGCATTCCCCTACCTATTAGCTTACAAGCCACTCTGAGGCTATCCCCCTGCAGCATACCTTATAGCAGGAAATAACTTTCATATGATGGATAAAAAATAGTGAGTGAGAATTATAGGACATTTTAAAGGAAAACATTGAACAAATAATTTGTGTCAAGTATGAGGATATTCAAGCATTGTAGACATTCCAGTGCTTTTGGATAGAACTTTTTTTTTTTAACCCCCCCTTTTGTTGCCTTTTGTATAATAGTGTAGGATATATGGTGAGTCAGTTTATTATTGAGAGAGCTTTTTTCACTTTTTGTAGTACTGTATATAGTTCTTTAATATATATATATGAAGTTTTGGATCATGTCATTTGAGTGACTTAACATCTGAGCTCATCACTTTTTTAAATGTTCGCTCTTCAAAGATAATGTACTGTATAGGCAGTCAATTGGAACATTGATAATACCTGTAATTTTTTACATTATACAAGGTGGTCTTTGACTTGATGGAAGTGTTTGTTGGTGATATGGTCGCGAATTGTAGAAATATATGCGTCATATTGTATAGTAGAGTAGTGTAGTCTAAGTCACACTGTCCAACACACAGAAACTTGCATTTTTTTTATTGCATGACTGGCACCACTTGAAATTATTTGTAACAGCTAATGATGACTTTGTTGTAAGCTTGAACCGTTACAAGTTGAAACTTTTTTAGATGAGGACTCTGTACAGTACTTCAGCTACTACTATTTTCAGATCTACAGAGCGATGGAACGTATCATTTGAAAATATTAGTGCCGAGCGTGGCAGCAGGTGCTATAATAGGTAAAGGAGGGGAGACCATAGCCCAGCTTCAGAAGGATACCTCTGCTAGAGTGAAGATGTCCAAAGCTAATGATTTTTATCCGGGTAGGGTTACATATATTTTTGTTTAAGAGGAAATAAGCCCAATTTGGATGAAATAATTATATGCAGTATTTGCTATTTGTGTCTAAGAATTTTCTAAATATTGGTTTTTCTTTGGGCAAGTTATATTTAATAGTGTACTTTCGTTAGTTTCAACATTATTTCTTGTCAGGTTTTTAAGTTATTTATGATTTTCATATTTCAGGTACGACTGAGAGAGTATGCCTGATCACGGGCAATGTTGATGCTATTTTAACTGTTTTGTCCTTCATAATGGAAAAGATAAAAGAAAAACCTGACCCTAATGCTAAACCAGCCATTGACTTTGACAATAAGCAAACAGCTGAGAGAGAAAAGCAGGTAATTAAAGAATTTGAAGGTTTAGGATATCCTGTAGTAGGTTGGCTCATGGCACCAGCCGCCCGTTGCGATACTACAGCTGAAGGTTTTTTTTTTTTTTTTTTGAACTTAAATAGGTCTGTCCAGGACAGTTCGATGTTAAGTCTTCCTTCAGTTACGGTTCTTTTTCTATGCCTACAGCTACACTGAATATTTTCGGATATTCATTATACATCTTTTATTATCCCTTCACATCTGACAAGTCATTACACTTTCCATCTCTATTTCTCTTTACTTTTTGTCTTCTTTGTGCCCAAGCCCGATGAGGGCAGTTTTATTTTACTATTTTTTTTGGCCCGTCTAGGTGTCACAATCATAAAAAAAAAAAATATTGTAATTTTGCTCTCTTAAGTTGGCCATATAAAATGATTGTTTATCACTGTTGAGTTTTATGCATTACAAAAGACAGTGAAAAATTGAAATGCAATTGTTTGTTGCCGAATTTGTTCATTTCATAATGACAAGTTGAGGCTCATTGAAAAAATAAAGCTTAGTTGTTAGTACATTTTTGGATTATGATTAATTTTATTCTCTGTATGAAGAGGAAGTTGTTATTAATTCAAGTTGATTATTGGCATAAGCTTTTATACGCTAGGTAGGTAAAGGACACAAACTCCATGAATATCTAATTGGTTATTCAACGTTTGCTAATCTTATTCAACAGTTATGCATTTAGTTTTACAGTACTTAGTAAACATGCCAACAGTAATATGAAAACTGATATTTGTTCGTATGTGCTGGACTTGAGAAATTTATTAGTTTGGTTTAATACAGATAATGTTTTTGCATTTCTTTCCCTACAAGGTATTGAGTTTGTTGTTATGCTGCTAAGACTATTTAGAATATTGAATTTTATATAATTGAATGTCCATTGTTAAGTTTAAATTTTCAAGGAATATCATGGCTGATGCCGTTAGTTTACTTTGTAATAAAATGTTTAGTTCATTAAATTTAAGAATGCTGGTTATTCATGACGTCCTCTCCTATAGTTAGCTGAATAATTATCATTACGTTGTCAAATACTAAAAGGATTTATTTTGTTATTTCATCACCTGCAAGAAGTTTTAATAGATTGTCATCAAATCATCAACTTCAGAAGGATAAATATTAGAATTAATCAGCTGCAAGACATGTTACAAATTTGCAGTTAAATAATTAACTTTAAAAATTGGTAGTATGATTTAATTTATCAAGTTAAAAGAAGGTTGATTACTTGCCACTGTCCTCAGCTTCAGGAGAGATGAGTAATGTCTTTGATGCATTAATTTCAAGGCTGATTAATATTTTATTTTTGCCTTCAATTACAAAAGAATTGAATTTTGTAATATTTTATCATAACTGTAATTAGATTGACTTTTTGTCCCAGATTCATTTACCACCGAGTGGTTTGTTATTATTTTATTTCATGAAGAAGTTTGAATACTTTCATTAAGACATCATCAGCAACCAGAAGGTTGAATAATTGTCATTAAGTGTGGTTATTCATTTACCTTCATCAGATTTCAAGAAGTGCTCGCTCCCCACAGGTGAAGATTTTGGTTCCTAATAGTACAGCTGGTATGATCATTGGTAAAGGGGGAACGTACATTAAACAAATCAAAGAAGAGAGTGGTGCATATGTCCAGATATCCCAGAAAGCCAAAGATCAATCTCTGGCTGAACGATGCATCACTGTTATATGTAAGTCTCAAGATTTCCCTTCACTTTTATTTTTACTGCTCCCCAAGGAGCTAAGAGGAGTGATTGAGGTGTGTCGTGGCTTAAGGTAAATGGGTGTTCTTTAGGAAGAGCTTAGGAATGATATTTTGTGAAATGAATATTATTATAAGATAAATTTTCCATGTTAGATGTAGGCCACCCAGTAACTAAATAGTAGCAACGTTTGCCTTACATCTTTTCCAGAAACATACACAACATTCGTGTGTCTGAGACATGTGCAAGAAATAGAATGAACAGAGAAAATTACAAAAAACTTGTGTACTAAAACAACAATAAGTAACACCAAACCATGTAGTTGGGAGCAAGATAATGAGGGAAACATGAGACTTGGTTTTTGTTATATGCTGAAGCATGCTCTAGGTCTTTGTATTTAGTATTTCATTTTCTTATATATATATATATATATATATATATATATATATATATATATATATATATATATATATATATATATATTTTAAAAGGCTTTTTATAAACTTCAACATATGATCACTTAAGCTTCTTTTGTCTGTTTCCAGCAAGTTGAAAATTTTGTGGTGGGAGGAATTGTCCCCACTTCCTGCCTAATTTCCTTTCCATTTTAATCATTTCTGTTAACACAGTGGATAAGACTGTATAATTCATTTTCCTCCATCTCTAAAAATATTCCTTTTATTTCCCATCTCCGACCCTAGTAGTAATATACAGAAATTAAATCATAAGGAATGCAAGTCTTATGGTTCCATATTCTTGTGTAGTTGGCTTTTCTTTCTTCTCCACTGGGATTAAGATCTTGGATAAATATGTATTTGGTGTTTTAAAATCATGTGTTGAGTCATAGGATCTCTGCCTCTATGCTTGTAGATTGAGTAAGAGTACAGTTGGAGACTGGCGCAAATTTATGATAAGAAAAATGGAAGTGAATGGGTGTATGCTATGACTCATCGACGTTGTTTATGTTAAGGTCTTTATAAATGTACCTAAAGCGTACTGTCATTTGTCATTTCAGCTAATGACGTTGATAACAGTAAAAGTGCTTGTTTGATGATTGTTGCCAAGATCGTAGAGGACCCTCAGAGTGGTACATGCTTAAATGTAAGTTATGCGGACATCACTGGACCTGTTGCAAACCCTAATCCCACTGGCTCTCCATTTGCCAATTCCCCTGCTGGACAGACTACCCAAAATGGTACTATTGGAGGAATATCTAATCCACTCTCTGCAGGTAAGTTGATATTGAACTTGGTATCTTGGTTTTATATTTATATATATATACACAGGGGGTCCACGTGTTTTATATATCTTCGTTTCAATTTTACGTCGGAGCCAATACAGTATATAATAAATATATTAATTTTTTGACCTACCTGGCTGGTACGGCATATTCAAACCACGCATTCTTAATAGTTTGTGAGCTCGGCGGATGTATACACAGCTAGCAGCATATTTATCAAGTTAACGGCTTTATTTATTTATTTGGTTATACAGTATTGAATTTAAAAAACAAACATAGCTGTAAATACGATTTTATTCGAATTACACATTTACTCAGCTTGCAGCACAGCTGTATTCGTATTTATCAAGTTAATAGCTTTATTTATTTATTTGTTTATATATTTGGTTATATTGAAGGATTATAATGAATTTAAAAAAATACAAAAAATACCAAACAGCCGTCAATATGAGTTTATTGAAAATAGTTTGGTGAGCGGCATTCGAAGACAAAGCACAGCTCAATGTACTCTCACCAGCCATGTGGAGCCTTGTTTTTATCTGCTCTCTTGTTTCGCTTGTTACTGACATTACTATGTCTCCCAAATTTAGTGGTGATAGTTATGAGTGCAGTGCTACAAAGAAAAGCAAAACCCTCACCATGGAAATTAAAGTTGAAATTGTAAAACGCTCGGAAGATGGAGTAAAAGTGAAGAGTTTGGCTACTAGGGGTTGGTTTAATTGTTTTAAGAGTTGTGCTAAGTTGCATAACCTGAGGGTGTAAGATGAAGCTGCTAGCTAGTGGTGATGAGAAAGCAGCAAAAGAGTTTCCCAGTGTGTTAGCAGATAAACTTAGGAGATGTGTTACCATCCCTTGCAATTGTTGGAAACATTCGTGGGCTGAACTCTAATCTTTCGTCTGTGGAACAGCACTTGGGCACTTTCCTCCCTAACCACCTCCTCCTGTCTGAAACCCAGCTGTCTAAACATGCTTCCATTGACCCATTTCAAATCTCTCACTATAATCTGTATACTCGTTTTCGTTCCAAAGGTGGGGTCTGTGCATACTGCAACATTAACACTCCTATTGCGAGGCTCATGGACCTTGAATCTCCTGACTCTTTCGCTTTCCTATCGCTGCTCTGATGAGTTGGTGAGTTGCATCCTTCCCCCACTGCCGAGGCTGCGTAACATTCACCAAGCGGCCTCATCTCACAGGTACTGTGTGGAGATTTGTAGCTCGCGGATTGGTCATTGCAGCGACTGCTTCTTCCCATCCACCTCCAGACTCTGGAACTCTCTTCCTCCTTCTGTCTTTCCTAATTCTTATGACCTTTCATCCTTCAAAAAGCAGATCTATCATCATCTCAGAGCCTAGTCCTCCATATCTCTGGGTCCTCTGTACTTTTGACTGTTTTTTTCTGTCTGTTGTTTTCCTTCGTGTGACATTGCCCCATCTCTTCCTTGGCCTTAACCTTTTTCTTTTCCTTCATCTTGGTATTTTCTCGTGCCCGGGCCTTTATTGATGAGGGCAGTTTCTGCCTGTCCCGGTGTCACACATAAAAAAAAAAATGGCTCCAGTGTGCAGGCTGACCACACGAGTACTGTACAGTTTTGTATCACTGTAGTGTACTTTAATATTTTTATAGTTAGTATACTGAACATCTGTAGTTTTACTATACAGGTATCTTACAATTAGAACTTAGATTATTTCTATGGATTATGTACTGTATGTTCTTTTGCCTCTCCAGACTCACCTGCCTCAGTCTCTTCAAACCTAGTTTTGAATTATTGGTGTGTTCCGACTTGAGTCGAAATCCACTTTAAGTCAGCTGTCAGGAACGGAACCCTGACTTAAAGTGGGGACCCCCAGTATATATATATATATATATATATATATATATATATATATATATATATATATATATATATATATATATATATATATATATATATATATATATACACGGGGTCGTTGACTTTCGTCAGGGTTCCGTTCTTGAAATGTGATGTAACCCACATTTCAGTGTACTTTGGAACGCACCTAAATAAGCACCTGTTCTAATGCAGTAGTAAAGTTTCTCCCTTTTTCATGCATTTCACTGTCTCTAATTTAATTTCCTTGGTGAGAGCTTTCCTTTTCTTCAAAGCACAGACATCAGAAGAATCTGCTTTATACTTTGGAGACATAATACGGGTAAAAAATTATCAAAAAGAAGTAAAATAATAATGTGGGAGATACGATGTAACCGCAAAACGTCGTAACTCGAGGTCATTGCAAACCGAGGACCCCCTGTATATATATATATATATATATATATATATATATATATATATATATATATATATATATATATATATATATATAATTTTTAGTAATTTTTCCCCATGAGGTGTATGAAAAACCAGAGATCTTCATCTAGAAATTGTAGTTGTCTTTTTTTTTTTTTTTTTTTTTTTTTTTTTTTTTTTTTTTTTTACCAGACTGCATTTTGTCCCCTGGGGTGATTAACTGTCATGATGGACCCTCAACAATCACAATGCTGTCATCTTATTTTCCATATGATACTTATAATTAATCATATCATGGTAGATAGAAAGAGGACTTCGTCTGTTTATTATAAAATGTATTGTGATGAAACAGAGACAAGACGTGTAGAGTATTTACATTTCCCAGATAAATAATCTAGCTAAAGCTAGTTAGAGGGTAAGGATGGTTTTGTGGTAATCTATAACTATAACTGTGGAAGCCCAATCATAGTGGAAGGGCATTCAGCCTTAATTCCCCAACACATTTCTTATATGAATTCATCCTTGTTTGTAAAAATAGTTCAGGATATAGATACATTCGTTTTGGACGTGAGTGCTGTATCCTCAATAAATTTTATTCTCTTTTCAGTCAGTGGCTTGGGAAATTTACTTGGGGGTGGAGTGAATTTGACCTTGAACTTAAGTTCTGCCTATCCAAATGGTGGTGCTGGAAACCCTGTTATTACTGGTCAATTGCTAGAACACGTTCGTTCCATCTTGAGGTCCTCTGGGTTTGCTGATCAGTCAAATGCTGAAGTCTGTACTGCTATCAATACTTTGATTAATTATGGGATCATTGGACTTGGACTTGGTCTGGGCAGCCCCACCTCACATCAAGGTGGACAAGGTCAAGGACAAGGCAATATGGGTGGTAATGCCATGCTTGGTAATATTAACTCTTCTGGCAATCCAGGTGAGTACCATGGATCTTCTATGAGTAATGGCAACAATGGCCCCTTTGGGCCCATAGGCACAACAGTTGCTACTGGTCTTAATTTGGGTCAGGGCCTTGGTGGGCCAACTTCACCCCAGCGTCAGGTAGATCGTTTCAACAGCGAGCCTCCTTTTGATCCCTTTCGTCGGCAGTCAACAGAGATGGGGGGCAGTTTGCCTCTAAACAGCAATTCCTTTGGACTTGGCACTCCATTGAGGAAGAGTCCATCGCCAGGTGAACTTCCTCCCGGAGCACCAGATGGCAGCAAAAAGGTGGATGTCGAAGTTGGTGAGCATATTGTCGGTGCTATTCTTGGCCCAGGTGGCAAAGCGCTGGTGGAAATTCAACACATATCTGGGACTACCATTCAGATCTCCAAGAAGGGTAACTATGCCCCCGGGACGAGGAACCGGGTTGTCACCATTACAGGCCTCCCCTCAGGCATTTCTACAGCGCAGTTTCTCATTGAACAGCGCATATCTGAGGAGGAAGGGAAACGTGCTCGACAGAATGCCATCATGGGGGTCATGCCTTAAATATATATATAGATTCATTATATCTGCCACTTCATAGTCCTCCATTTTCTCTCACCCATAAAATAGAAACAACTTACATAGGGGCTTGAAACATGCACACCACCGTCATTGCCTCGTTCCATAGTAGTGTTGAATATGTACATGTTTGGGTCTTTTATATATATATATATTATATAATTTATATTAGAAACATTCAGACTGTCCATCATGTCATCTTTATCAACAAGGATATAAAAAAAAAAGTTTAGGTGCTTTTCAGTATTTCTGGGATCTCTTTCTCTGTGTGTAGTAACTTTTACAAAAAAGAAATTAAGTAAATATGAAGAGTGGGATAGTTTGTTGGTCATTCCTCAATTATGAATTTTGCTAGTTAAATGTTGATGCTATTCTAAAAGATTTGGTAAGGACTGAATCTATTAATTTTGCTTAATGAGACATTTAGCATATTAATCCTGAGGACCTAGATCAGCATATGACCCAACAATGATCTGATCTTTCAGTCAGTGTATCTTCTGACAAGCACCTTAACAAATACAGTTAGGTCACAGTTGTTCTCATGTTTACTCTTCTAATAAGGGAAGGTTAAAAATATTGTGTTCAGAAAGTCCAAGAAATCAGTCATCTCTTTCTCATCTGGCATTTTCATTTTTACAGACGTCTCATTTTATAAATCATTAGAATATCCTTTTAATTTCCCCAGTCACCAACTACATTGGTCTAATTTTTCCTAGGAAATATTATTATTATTAAATGATATATTTTATATTGTATATGACAGGAATATTGTGTGTTATAATTTCTTGTTTACTGTTTAAATATTTAGATTAATACTATTATAAATAGCTGTTTCATAAGATAGCATAATCATATTCTCTTTCCCTCTATCTTAGATATATATTTACAGTATATATACAGTGCTTGAGTTTCCATTTGAAAATTCTTCTCATTCTCATTTTGTGTTGCTGCTAACTGTTTTCATGATTTGAGTTTTAAATATTCATGTGGATGTTGCCTGGGGTATAGCCACTTCACAGATTGAGGATTGGTTCTCTAATAGTGGACTGACCCTCTGGCCCAGTGCTGTGCGAAAGGCCATTATTTGCAATTCTTTGAGCCAGACCTGCTTGCAATAAGTATGTTTATGTAATACAAGCAAATAATTGTATTTTTAAAAAAATGGTGTATAGCAACAAGCATCACTGATTTATATAAGATGGCTATATTAGCCCTAATAGTAGAGAATGCATTGATTCTCTGTTTAACTGAACGCAAATTGTGGTTTACCATTTGAGAGCCTTTTATGAGACCCAAATATTGATATAACACTGTCAATGTAAGCATAATTGCATGCAGATCTGACCAAGGGACTGCCTCATACAACCATCTTTCTGTCTTCAGTGTCAGAGAACATCCCACATGTTGTTCATATCGTGAGATATGAATTTTGGTATCCTTTTAACTCATGTTGAGTTTATCCATGCTGATCAGAAGTACCAGGATTTCTGCCTGGGATAAATATACCTACCGCAACTATTACTACACGTTTTGAGTTTTATCAGTGCAGTTGTTATAATCCTAAGGAAGATTTCTAACAGGGATAATAGTAATACTTGAATAAGCCTACACTGGGGAAGTTTTGTGTGTGTATTCTGTCTGCAAGGAAGAGAGGAGGCTGGAATCTTAGGTATATACTGTTTCAGGTCCCTCTTAGAGAGTACCTGGGTGGGTTTTAAGCGAGGAATAATTATTAAATAGTTTTAATGATAATGTTTAATAGTGAGGATAATGTTATTTTGGGTGGGCCACAGTTATGTACAGGTTTATAACATTTTAATTTACAAATGAAAAAAAGGGTGGGACTGGATGCCTCAAAGGCGTTACAATAGTTAGGTTTTGCGATATGGAACCTCTCAGCTCCAGATCTTGAATGAAGTTAATTGTTATTTGAAATTAATTATTTGCCTGTAGGCTTTTACACTATTTTCACAGTATAAGATTTGGCTATTTATCTCAATGTTTGAAAAGATGATGGTAGGTATTCTTAATATCCCCGAGTTATTCATTAGAATCAGGGATAGGCAGGAAACTGAAACATTTCTCATGCATCGTTCATTATTGATCATAGCTCTACAAAAACTTGTAAAAATTGGCAATAAATATATCCATTAGCATCCATGACTTTTCATATCAGCCTCTCAGTCAATCAACCAATCAGATTCTCACCGCACCAAACTGACATCCCAGCACCCTGAACGTCCAAGATGATCTATTGAAAAGGCTTTGACCTTCAGGGCGCAGGTGAATATCTCTATCAGACCTTCATCCCGCATTTTCAGAAGTCTTTCTCTCTCTATCGCGCCTCACCCTCATGACACTGGAAGCACCACCGGCCCAGATAACAAAGTCAGTTTGTTGCGGCAAGTTTGTTATCTACCATTTGTGGTACTTGTTCTTTTGCTGCTTGTAATGCTCTCTGGATAAAAAAAGACGATCGATATTTTTGATCGTAAGCAAAATAGAAACTTGCTATAGAAACAATATTCTTGCTGCTTATCAAGAGTAAGTAAAGTAATGTGTAAGCTTTCATTTTTATATGGAGACATGTTAATAATTATTGTTGTCTCAAGAAAAAAGAAAACAAAAAAGTGACTAGAGTCATGAGGATTTATATTCGAATACCATTACTCAGAAAGGGGAGGGGCATGTTTGAGTATCGCTGTCAGTTCAACTCTACTCACCTGCATTCTTTGACCTTATTAATTTTGACTTTCCTAAAGGGGGGAAAATCATTTTCTCACTAGTTATAGTTGCATTGGCTCCTTTTTTTTTAAACTGAATGTTTGTTTATATTGATATATTGATATTCACAGAAAAAGACACCTTCCGATAATTTTTTTTTTGTTTCATGAATAACATTGCCTTCAGTAATGTTGACCTTGTTATTTCTTTTTCTCTTCCGTCTCCATCACTAGATAATGGATGACCCCAATGTTTTGAATGATGAGTAAGCTGGTGTAATATGTGTGGAGAGCTGACAGTGCCAGGCTGTGGTGGTGGCGGCGGCAGGAGTGGGAGGGGCTCTCCACGCAGGCTCGGCACTCCCCTCCACACAGGTAGCAATTCGGTGACTCTGCTCCTACTCCTTCTTCTTCCCTTTCCCATTACTCTTCCTTCTCTCAGATCCCACTTTCCCCTTCCAATTATATGTTGATTACATTTTATTAATGCCTAACTTTCTACCCTAATGCTGCTGTATATTCTCCATGCCTGAACCATCTTCCAGGAGCACTGAATAGGAGAGTACATGGATCCGCATAACAATGCTGAAATGTATAGAAAAAGTTGAAGAAACCCAAACCTAAACCAGTTTCAACTCAGTTATTCCTTTTGCACTGAGATACTGTTGATCTTGTAGAATTTAACAGGGCAGTCTTTTTCTATGTCTTGTACAGTAATGTGATATCTACGTATTGCAGTTATATAGTTAATGTTTGGAAAGGGATGGCCCTCTGTCTCTAATGCTGCCATCCTGTTGAAATCACCCTGGAAGAAAAAACGAGTATTTACTAGATGTTGAAAGGTATTAGTATTGCATGCTTATTGTATGGTTATTACGTCACATTAGTATACAGTGGAAGTTTTCAGCATTTCGAGTTTATATTGCTCTTCATATCGTGATATTGACACTTGTTAATGTAACTTTTGACTGGCTTTGTGTTTTGCCTTGATGCCAATAGTTTGCTTCAGTGCATTGAAAGTACAGAAATTCCCCCTACTTATGAACGAGTTCGGTTCCAGTAGTCTGTTCATAAGTGTTTAAGTTAAAAAAGTGCTGTACAATGCTTAAGCTAGAGACATTTAACTACTACATAAACATAGGGTATACTGTATTAATTTTAATATGTTAATAAGTTGATATTTTTTATGGACAGTACAGTATGTATGTTGGTGAAGCACCAGAGAGGATTGCAGTTATTACACAAGGTTCCAGGATCCTTTGTTTCAGGTATTCCTGTCGAAGAGAATGATAGAGACTTTCATCACCCAGAGAGTTAATAGCTCTCTTCTACAGAAATCAACGATGAAGTACCTTAACTTTAGTATAGACTTGAATACGAGACACTTTTCCAGAAAAGTGTGTTCAGCAAAGATATTGTACTTGGAGTGTAACACTGATGCTTCATGAACATATGATATAGCCAGAGATTTCTTCACTACCATTTAATTTTTTTCAAACCTCGGAAAATTACCAAGGCATGCCGAGTACGAACAATTTCTGCTGAACACTTTTCTGAAAAAAAGATGTTTGGACCCCTCTGGAAGTGGAACTCCTTGGTCTTCATATATTTTCATGACATATGTTTTCATCAAGGAATGTTTCATAACCCAACAATAAAGGCTGACATTCAAAAGCTTTTATTCCAAGGCTAAAGGTACTTTATTGTTGAAGACATTTCTGGGGAAGAGAGCTATTATCTTTTTGGGCAAAGAATCTGTGTCATTCTACAACTAGGATATCTGGAATTATGGGTCCTGGAGCCTTGTTTTATAATTACAGTCCTCTGATGCTTCTTAACTGCTAAATAAAACATAAACAGTATTAATGAATTTTAATACCGTTATATGTAATAATGTAGTACAGTAATTCATACATTAATACATGGGTACATAATGAGTAGTTTTTTGCTCGTAAGTAGGGGAGCATGTGTAACCTAAACTGTTGTAGCTGTTGGATAACTGTTGTTAATCAAAATCTTTAACAAAATATATTTGCAACTATATGTGTTGGGTGTACATAAATTCTGTGTAGCAAAATCACATTAAATATTTTGAGTAAGCGTAGTAAATCTACATGTAGAGCGTACACTGTCTACTTAGAGCGCATTAATATGGTTCAGATTATCTTTGAATAAGTTAAGGATTTTTCTGAAAATTTTGTCAATTTCCTATTCAGTTAAAACGTAAACCAGTAGGGAACCATTATATAGCCTTTAAAGTCTACGTGTAATATCGTACTCTGCTGAGGAATAAATGAATATTAGAAATTTTGTATAATGTTTACTGTGCGGTTGTATAACTGTGTTTGGCTTACCATTTGGTATATATGTATATAAATTTAACACATAGTCAAAGCTTAGTCATTATGTATTTCAAATAAAAATTTTATTTTTTTATGATTAATTTTTTTAAAGAGAATGAGTTGGTACAGATATGTTGTACCAACACTAAAATTATCAGCTGAAAACTGCCACTGTGTAGGTGAGAGAACTACATATGTTTGTAATGGTAATACTGTTGATATATGCATGTTATGTATCTGCGTGAGTAGTTAAATGTATACTATTTAAATTTCTGTAGATTAATAACAGGGATATCGTGAAAGGCTGCTTTGATTCCAACCAAGTGTTCAGAGCCAGTCCTTTCAAGAAGAGTTTTTGAGTACAGGTACTTTGTCTGGCTCTTTAAGGAAGTGTATATCTATTTGAGCTTCTCTACTCATGGATGCAAAGTTTCCTTCTGTGACCATTTTCTTTTATTGACTGAAGCCATATTTTTTATGTTAAGATCACATTTAGAGGTAATTTTTGTAATTGTTATTTTTACAGTTACATATTACATGCAGTTTTTTATTTGATTAATATGGTAAGTCATAGCTAACAGGCTTCAGGTGGAGAAGGGTCAATAAGTGTTTTTGAATAAGATCAATTTATTTGAATGTGATAGCTATTGCTATTTATTAAGTCTTCCATGAATAAAATTATATATATATATATATATATATATATATATATATATATATATATATATATATATATATATATATATATAATACTATTTTCCATGAAAAACTTTTTTGAACCTCAGGAGTTCAAAACCGAGCTACTACAGGAGATAAAAATCGCCTATCATACAGTCAAGGAACACAACTTTCTTTGCAGACTACATGTTCATCCCATCATTCCAAAGTAGCTACTACGACAGACTAAAATCTGTACACCATAGCCCTAACAGAACTAGCAAACACTTGCTACACAAGTTCGATCCTCTTGAATTTCAACATGTTTTTCATGGAGAACAGTAATATATATACAGTATATATATATATATATATATATATATATATATATATATATATATATATATATATATATATATATATATATATATATATATATATATATATATATATATATATATATATATATATATATATATATATATATATATATATATATATATATATATATATTATATATATTATATATATATATATAAGGGGGACCCCATTTTACGTCGTTCCACAGTTACGTCAGAGGCCAATAAATCGTTAATAAATTATTAATAACTATATGTTTTACACCTGGCTTGTGCAGTAAATTAAAACTGCGCATGCTGAACAGTTTGTAAGCGTGGCGAACAAATACACAGCTAGCAGCACAGCTGTATTTGTATATATAAAGATAATGGCTTTATTTAATAATTTTTTATATATTTGGTAATATTGAAGAAATATTTTGAATTTACAGTCATACCTCTACTCACGAATTTAATCCGTTCGTAAACCCAGTTTTGCATTAATAATGGAAAAGAATTCTACTTCACTAAAATAAAACATGCTTCAGTACTGTATTCACCTTTGCGGTTGATTGTTGCTGGCATACGTGGATGGTGGTGAAGGAGGAGGAGGACTACTATTTTGAAGGAGCCCCCCCTTCCATAAAAACGATAGGTAACTGTTCAGGTATAGGCTGTATCTGGTGCTTTCTGTCTACGTTCTCTTGGAAAGTTGTTCTAACTAGTGGCACAAGAAAACGATCCAGAGAAATTTGTCTTTTTCTTTGCTGATAACTTTTTCTAAAATGAGACATCACTTTGTCATTTAAAATGTTCACTGCTCTGTTGCTCACAGTTTTGTCCAGGTTGTGATTCTCAATAAAAGCCTGCACATCACTCCACTTACTAAGAATATCTTTAAATTTTTACTGGAAACTTTTATCCTATCATTCCCCTCCTCTGATGACTGCTCCTCTTGGTGAGTCTTCACCTGTTCACATTACAACTCTTATTTGTTCTTCGATGGTGAGTTCTTATTTGTGATCCTCCACCAGCTCCACATCCTCCTCATTGACCTCCAAGCCCAAACTTGCCAGTGGCCACAATTTCGTTCAGAATTTTAATGGCTAACTCCTGCTTGAAGCCCTCAAAGTTTCAGCCACACAACCTGATCAAAGTTTCCTCCAGGCAGAGTTCAATGTGCAGTATGAGAGGTCCATCCATGTCTTGTCAGTGTGGCCAATGCAATGGAGGATATTAAAGTGGTCTTTCCAGAATTCACAAAGGATCAAATCTCTGTCGTTGATGACCTGCAAACACCTGGCAAAAAGACCCTTATATGTAGAGCTTCTTAAAATTAGAAATCACTTGCTGGTCATGGGCTGGAGGAGAGGAGTGGTATTCGGGGCTAGAAAGTTGACTTTTATAAAGTCGTATTCTAAAGAAAGATCTTCCAAACCTGGAGGATGGGCATGAGCATTATCCATTATGAGCAGACACTTGAGGGGAAAACCTCTTTCCTCAAGATATCTCTTCACAGTTGGCACAAACACTTCAATCAACGACTCTGTGAATAATATCCGCCTGACCCAAGCCTTTGGATTTGACCTCCACATTACCAGAAGGCTAGCCTTCAACACGTTATTGTGCTTGAAAATGCACGGGTATTCAAATTGTTAGACTAAAAGAGGCTTAATCTTACAGTCCCCACTTGCATTATCGCACTATAAAAGTGTAAGCCTGTCCTTCATTGGTTTGTGGCCAGGCAATGACTTCTCCTCTTGGGTTTTTTTAGGCATTTTCTTCCAAAAGAGTCTGGTTAAAAGCTTGCTGTGAAATGTAGCCTTCGTTTTCTCTGAAATTGGCGAATTCTACCTTGTATGCATCCGCTGCCTTTTGGCCAGAACTAGCCGCCTCTCCATGCCTAACAACACTATGAATCCCAGTTCGTCAACGAAATATTTCAAACCAGCCTCTACTGGTTTTAGATTCAACAATTTTAGCACCACTAGAGCTCGAAGTGTTTGCTACTAAGTCATGGTGTATTTGTAAAGCCTTGGTGCATATTATAGCCTCACTGACAATGTCTCCAGCCAGCTGTTTCTCATTTATCCAAACCAGTAGTAACTTTTTTACCTCCTCTATCAACTGTGACCTATTCTTTGTTAATATAGTCACTCCTTTAGCCATGTCAGCCACCTTGAAAACCTCTTTGTTTTTTAAAATGGTACAGATAGTCTATTTTGCCATGTTATACTGCGTGGCGAGATCGGAAAATGAACACCGTTTTCATGCTCAGCAATTATTTCTTTCTTTGTTTCCACTGTTATACATTTAGGCCTTTTAACATCAATGTCACTAACACTTCTCTTTCTTAGGAGCCATAATATGGGCTAGCTTAAAGTAAGGGCAAAACAAAGGAAAACCACAAAGAAAGAACACGAACAAACTAGGAACACAGCACTTACGAACTACAAAGTGCGGGCACCATGCAGAACTTAGAGCAGCCGCTCAGCTGGATGAAATTACCTAATTGTTTCGTTTGCTCATCTGCACTCTCATTGGTTTTGGTCATGTTTGCTCATTATTGACTTTACTATGTATCCCAACATAGTGGTGATATTTCTGATGGCAGTACTGCATAGAATAGAAAAGCATCACCATGGAAATTAAAGTAGAAATTGTAAATCGCTCGGAAAAGGGAGAATGTTCTATGAACATTGGCCACGCACTGGGATTAACCATCACGACTGTTGCGATGATCATTAAGAATAAAGATTGCATTCTTGAACACGTGAAAGGTTCTACTCCTATTATGTCCACTGTGATTACTAAGCAGCATAGTCACTTTATGCTCGAGGTGGAGGAGTCTTGCTAAAACCGAAGGTTGTAAGGTGAAACTGCTAGTGGTGATGAAAAGGCAGCAAAAGAATTTCCCAGAGTGTTAGCAGAAATAATTAAGGAGTGGGGTTACCTTTCCGAAGAAGCTTATACCTAGTCGTACTTACATCGCCAAGGAAGAGAAGACAGCACCAGGCCAGAAAGTCAGCAAGGAGAGACTGACTTTGCTGTAGGGAGCTTATGCTGCTAAAGACTGTAAGCTGAAGCTCTTGTTGGTTTACTTGGCAGAAAATTCAAGGGCACTTAAGGACATTTGAAAGGGTCAACTGCCTGTCATCTAGAAGTCTAACAAGAAGGCTTGAATAACCCTTCAGTTATTTGAGGACTAGTTTAGCAACCATTTTTGCCAGAAGTGAAGTGATACTCTGCTTCTAAGGGTCTGCCCTTTATAGTGTTGCTAGTGCTGGACAATGCCCCTGGTCACCCTCCCTATTTGGATGACATTCATCCTAATTTAAAGGTGATTTACCTTCCACCTAATACCACTGCATTGTTACAGCCAATGGATCAGGGTGTCATTGCCTCTTTCAAGGCCTGCTACCTCCAAAGGACAATCGCTATGGCTCTCAGGGCAACTGAAAAGGACAAGAACTTGACTCTCAAGGAGTTCTGGAAGTTGTACAATATTCTCCAGGCTGTGAAGAATGTTCCTCATTGAGAGAGGTTTAGCAAAGCTCTCAGGGCTCAGAACCCCAACACTGCCAGGTACACTAAAGTTGCCAGAGTGATCACTGAATTCCTGTGGTGCTACAAGGAAATTTAGGAGAAGAGGGCATCCTTCCAAACTTGCCTCAACCAATTCTATGTGAAGGTAGAGCCCCCACCAGCAGATCCTGTACCCTCTACCTCATGTGCCTCTATAGACACATGCCCCAGTAATCTCCATCATCTGCTGCATGTTCTTTTGCCTCTCCAGACTCACTTGCCCCAGTCTCTTCAGCACCCTTCTCTCCAGCTTCCTCCTACTTATGAGCCTATCTGTTTCTCCCTCCCTTGTGAGTAATACTGTGGTGTACTTTTACTATTTTTGTTTTAGATTACACAGGTAAAGGTAAGCAATATTGTATAGTGTAGTTTTACTATTTTTATGTCTTAAATTAAGAACTTAGATTATTTTTCTATGTTGTAGAGTATTTATTTTTAACATTGGTGGAGAACCAAGTTCGACTTTAGGTGTTTTCCTACATACATCGAAATCCGGGTTACGGCAGCTGTCAGGAATGGAACCCTGATGTTAATTGGGAACCCACTGTGTATATATATATATATATATATATATATATATATATATATATATATATATATATATATACATATATATATATATATATATATATATATATATATATATATATATATATATATATATATATATATATATATACTGTATTCCCAACTTACGAACAATTTAGGTTCCAGAAGTCTGTTTGTAAGTAGATTATTCATAAGTTGTGTACATATAAAAAAAAAGTACCATACAGTACGTACATGACTTTCAACAAATTATATTGAATAAAATCGTATTAACATCTATGTGTATGATATTTCTTTCTTTAAATTCAATATAATCAGATAAATAAATAAAGCCATTAACTTGATAAATACGAATACTGTACAGTATTCAAGATAATCCTTTAATATAACCATATATGTAAGCATGTAAATAAAGCCATTAACTTGATAAATACAAATACAGCTGTGCTGTAAGCTGTTTATTTGTGTGTCTTTTGAATAAAATCGTATTTACATCTGTGTTTTACCTTCAATATAACCAAATATATAAACAAATAAAGCCATTAATTTGATAAATACGAATATAGCTGTGCTGCTAGCTTTATATTCGTGTTCATTTCGAATAAAATTGTATATACAGCTTTATATATATATATATATATATATATATATATATATATATATATATATATATATATATATATATATATATATATATATATATATATATATATATATATATATATATACTATAATCCTTCAGTATGACCAAATATATAAATAAATAAAGCTATTAAAAATTATTACTTCTGTGCTACTAGCTGTGTATTCATCCACCGTGCTCACAAACTGTTTAGGGACGCAGTTTGAATTTACTGCACCAGCCAGGTAGGTCGAAAAATGAATTTATTATTTATTGGCCTCTGACATAAATTGAAACGAATACAGTATATATATATTTATATATATATATATATATATATATATATATATATATATATATATATATATATATATGTATATATATATATATATATATATATATATGTATATATATATATATATATATATATATATATATATATATATATATATATATATATATATATATATATATGGGGGTATTAAAGAATTTTATCCATCAGCTCTCCTTTGCATCTCTGTAATATGACAGCTCTTAATTTTTTTAATCTCCTTTTTGTGTGATAAAGTTTACCGTAAGGAGTCGATCTGTGGGAAGACATTTTTACCATTTCTCAAAACACTATTAATCAGTGAACTTTGTTCTTTATCTTATTTTCCAGGGTAATAGCTACTGCAGCTGCTTTTTTTTAAATTAAAAGTTAATAAAGTTTTTCTAAGAAAAAAGGTAGTTTTACTCATCAGGTTTTAAATTATTTTTCCTATAGTTTACAGTAGATCGCCTTGCATATGTTAATGGATTTATTTTAATTTATCTTTGCCTTGGCAGGTATGAGTACACATACTCTTTGAATGGTACTCATTTTATATCTGCTATGCGTATTTCTATTGTCGGATGTAAACCTGTTCTGCCTGCATACACGAGAGAGTTTTTCAGAGACAAAATGTTAACACACATATCGACTTTGTTGTTTTATATGGACATAAGCTATATCCACTTCATTGACCTTCTCTTTTCTTCTCACCTCAATCGACTTTGGTGTGTTTATTTTTATTGTATCATATACTGTTCCAACCACTATTCCAGTGGTTTTTATATTTTTCTTGTTTGTTGTTTTTGGTCATATCGAACATTTTCTTTAGTTCCCTCGATTTCCTATCTTAGTCTCCTTTTTCCATGCAACTCGCTTTTCTATATAATTTTTATTAATTTTGGACTTCATTCATTCTTTTAGGGGAGTGATTTTATCCTTATATACTTTGCAGTTAGTTGACTTGTCCCTTTTATACTTTTGTTTACTGGGATCAAGTAAAGATGACAACCCACCAGTGCAATAAATAACCCCATGAACTCTTAGGTTAATAGTTAGTTAGCTTAGGTTTGGTTAATACCTAACTTTACTAACCTAACAATTTACTAGGTTATTTAATGTACTAGAGGGGTCATTATCTTTACTTAATTCCTCTACTGGAACTATTTTCTTCGGAATTAATTCTTTTAATGAAATAATCTCTGTGGCATAGTTCATTTATTAGGACGTACTTGTTGTTATCACTGTATATTTGTTTTATTCATTATATAGGCATTATTTCTCAAGTGGAAAAGCAACTATACCTGGTGGTAGAATTCTTTCTCCCTCTTCATCAGGGATATTCCATTCACCTGCCTCCTACGACATGCAGTATATACAAGGTGAAATACATTCTCCCCCACTACCAGGGCTATAATCAATGTGTACCAGGGAGAGCCATTGGTGTAGGGTTTTCATTCCAATAGCTGTCTGTCTAAACGACTTGAGTCCACAAGGCATTCCACAGCAGATCTTGGGCTTTCTCACAAAGCTCTCGGGGAATGTGTTGTTGGCACAAGTGGTTGTGTGCTCTGCAGTCTTGCATACCGTGTCTCATTATATGAGGTGATATGTTACATTCTGGACAGCCATCATTAAGAGAATCATCCAGCCCCTCGTGATAGCTCAGAAGGGCTGTCTTGGTGCCCACAGCATGGCCTGGTGAATATTGAAAGGGCGAGTGAGAAATGAGGACAGTATTTATATTACATTGTGTGCAAGGTGTTTTGATATTCCTTAGTGTGTGTAGGTGCTCTACCATATTGTATAGTTGGTTTGTGGGGACTTTAACAAGGATTTGTGTTCATGTCTAGGCAGTCTTTGACTTGGAAACTTTGATTTCTTGTTATAATTGATCTATAATTGCAGTAGCTGTGATTGTGTTTAGAGCTATATTTTGTATATCCTGTAGGGAGTTGTAGTGGGTTTTTGTGATGTTAAAAGCTTAAGCAGAGCTTGTGTATTTCATCACTGAAAATATACATTTATAGTTTGTAAACTGTGGTGGTAGTTTTTTTTTTTTTTTTTTTTTTTTAAGGTAAGTATCTGGAGGGCATTTAGTCACGTTGTCAGTTGGCTTTCGATGTTTTTATGAATGTAAACCCGATTTACTGGTAGTGGTACCGTTACACTCCAGCACCTATACCAAGGTAATATGAATGCAGTACACAAGTAATAAATTGGTGAATATTGCACGTAAGAGAATATACTGTATATGGTATGTGAGGTTTTAATTATGGAGAAATAGACAGGAATGGCCTTGGTCCATGTGAAGAGAATTCTTGTTGCCAGATACGTAGCTTGTTTGCAAAGACATGTTTAGCATTAACGTTCTGGGAACCAACAATGGTTTAGGAAGATGAATCATGACTGGTTGATCTAATATTCTGAGATAACGTATAAGATTTCAAAAGTTTGTTTGAACTATTCTCAGAAAAATGAACACATTAATATAGTACACCATAGAAATACATATAGTATAAGGTCTAGTTAAGGTGGCATATTCATTCATATCAAATATTAGGGCGGACTTAAATCATATGAGCAAAAATATTTATATTTACATGGTTTTAGGGAGGCCTAAGGTTGAACATACACCTTCCTCGAGTCCTGATTTGGTAAATATAAGTAAAGCAGAGAGAGACTGGACATTATCTGAAGATGGTGACAGTGATATGAAATATCACATGAGAAAAAGCTAAATGAGTTACTTAGCGCCGCAAATTAAACCTAGAAGAATGATGAGGGATATCGTAATTTATTTAAATTATTAAATGTGATTCTGACAGTTTATTGCTCCCAATACTTTGGCTTTTAGAACTATTTCCAATCAGGTTTCGTGAGAGAGCCGCAAGAAGTAAGGCTTTCATAAGTTTTAGGGAAAAGTATGTGTTAATGAGTATAGAAAAGTACTTTGAAGTTTGGGTACGGGTCTCTTTCCCGTGAGTACAATTAGGTAAGACATTTATCTGAAATTTTAATTTCCGGTAATCAGTTGAACTGCCGGAACCATCATAAATGGGAAGTCACTTTCCTGTTCTGTTTTCCTCTTTAATATTCGTTAGTAAAGCTAAGTGGAATCGATCTCGTTTAAACCCTTTAAACTCCATGTAGACAAGACGTCTTTATGAAGAAAAGGAATGTCAGAGTCAAAGTGAAGGAAATGCAAGTTGACTTTGTGCAGACTTGACTCCTTCACAAGGATCCTGATTTGTTCTTGTTTGCAAGAATCTGATCGTTAGCGGTCGATATAATTAGCTATAATAACTTTTGTGTTCATGTATTTTCTTCACCATACCATTGTTTCGACAAACAATGTATTTACTGATTCAGTGAGAAGAAACGGTTACTTTTTACATTTTTGTATTGTAATTACATTGAGCTAAAATAAAAATGAATTTAATGAGTGCAAATAGAGCGTTGCGTGAATGCATTTGATTAGTGATCTGATTAGAATAATAATACCGGAAATTAAACAGATAATACAATGGTAACAACTGAAGCTCTGTACAGGAATACCGTACATTCTTGTGAAAGTTATTACATTTGTATTGCATACACTTATTCATAATTGCGAATTTATTAAGTGCTAAGTTTTGTGACTATATATATATATATATATATATATATATATATATATATATATATATATATATATATATATATATATATATATATATATATATATATATATATATATAGATATAGATAAATGGATGACATCACTGCATGTATGTGGAATAGTGATAGCATTTACTATCTGGAAAGAAAACTTTTATATATGGTTTAATTAAATTACGAAATTTTTAATAGACAGAAAGGACAGGACATTAAACATTCGTAGTGCAGCTTCAAGTATTTATTACAGATATATTATTGTGTGTGTAATATATATATATATATATATATATATATATATATATATATATATATATATATATATATATATATATATATATATATATATATATATATATATATATATATATATATATATATAATCACCATATTCAGCTTTAATGGATAGTAATTATTATACATTATGTAACAGATTCTCAAAGAACTAGCAGAGATATATTTCCGTAATACTTGATTCAAGTCTGTAAGTTTCATTCTGATTTGAGAAACTTGACCCTTCTGTAGTTAACTACTTCGATATCGTGCAAGTGTACTTTGTCTATTAGCGAGCAAAAGGTCATCTTGATATGGACAGAGCAAAGTCGCATTCAAATGAGTGAAACTCTTAACTTTGGATGGCAGGTGAATAGATAAAGTTAGCTCCAGTGCTTGGTCTCCTGACACATGCACAAGCAACTGTCAATTCTTCAACATCCAAAACGTGGAAATTTGGCCCTTGACGAACCCAAACTGGGATGTGACGAGAGACTGGTAAACACTGGTGACCATCATCGGAACATTTTGAACCCCCGCAGGTACACACAGCTTCCACAACTACTGAAGGTGAGTACATAGGCGGCAGCTCTCTTGTAACGTAATGTGTAGGGCAACTTCCAAGTAACTGCGACTCGTATATCCATTCGGGTCGAAGCTGGAGTTCTGGACTGATGTGATTCTTATGCATTGCTGACCGTATTGAGGAACAGTTGACCCCTTTATGGATAATCTGAGAAGTATAGATAATAGGATCAGGAACAACTTTGTATTCGGCCCTGCTCGCTAAATCAACTTGATCCTCCGAGAAATACTGGAGTTCGTCCGTTGTAGCCGAGATTTTATCTTGTGTTCGCTTCAAGATCTTAATTGCCGCTTCCGACCATTTCAGCCTTTCAGGTCCGCCTGCCTCCCATGCCGTCATGATGTAAGGTTGAGGATATGTTGCTGATTTTACCGATACTACAGATTTATCTTGCAATATTACAACGAATATGCAAATTAAAGTGATGACAAGGAACGATCGAGAGGACTTGTGTATGCGATGGTTATCCATGCTTGATGTCTTTCCTCGAAGTCGCACTCATGACGCGTTTTCTTCACTTTATATACTGTCATAATACACTCCCTCCATCCTACGCTTTGTATATGTTATTCAAATATTGTATACAATTATACTTAATTACTCGTTTTTCGTTGTGCGTTCAATGTTAACTTAATTTTAATAACCACTTAAATTGTTTTAATTGTTCTGATCATCTGAGGATAAAAATATATGAATCTTGGTATAAGAATTAATTAAAATAAGACCATACTGTATACAAAATTATATTTAATTATTCAGTTTGTGCGTATTTTTTAATATTAGTATTCTAAGGGCGCTTTTGTACAATTCCATTCACATCAAAAGAAACATCTCAAAATTTAGAAACTAACTGGATCATGGCTGTAATTAGTGGACCTAATTATTTCATTTGCAGAAGAGTCGAGAACTTTGAGATGGAATATGAAGCAACTTCGTTAGATAATTTGCCGTTAATTAGTTAATTTATTTACTTTGTCGTAAGCTCTTCTGTAGCTTACATTCACCAAATTGTGAATCGTCCTTAATTCGAGTTTGGGTTGGAATTTTTCTCCCAAGTAATGCTTCATGTTAAAATTTTTTTCTTCATTTAGAAAGACTGATGCAGGTAAGGAAGGCTAGTGCCCCTTTAAAAGCTTTCACCTCAGCCGTTCAAAAATTAAGAGGTGAATGTTTTGCTTTTTCGCCTTCTGAGCAAAAGATAAGAATATTGAATACAGATAGATCAGTTACTGAAAATAAGGTTTGTGACATTTTTGTTGTATTTCAGAACGAGGTTCAGTTTTTTTAAGTGTTTGGAACTTAGGAAGTTACTTTAATGAATAATTTTCCAATGTTAAACTGAGACTTCCCGATTAATCCACTTGGTATGCATTTGCAGTCTGTCCTATGTTTGATAAAGCCAAAATATGTTGTGCACAAGAGAAGACGTGCGTTAATCAGAAAACCACATTGACCAATTGGAGCTTGAGAACGACAGTCATATACAATCAGTATTTTCAGAAACTGTAAAACTACTGAGTATTTTAATAACAACTGCAATGACATCGGCAAAAGCGGAGAGGTGTTTTTCAACATTAAAGAGAATAACTTTTTTTTTGGGGGGGAGGGGCGCGAGCGCTATTCCAAGGAGAATGAGAGAGTATTCTCTAGCAATGACATCGATTGAAATTATAACGATAAAAGAAATTAATAAAATGAACAAGTAATAACCATATTGTTACGTTGAAGAGCCGACGCACTTGTTTAATTTTCAAGTAATATTAGCGTTCCCACTTAAGCCATCGATACCTCCTGACGATGACGACTCCTGTTAGCGAGCCTACAGTACGTATACTGAGTATTTATTATACATACATATACATATACCTTGGCTGTTTCCCCTTAAATTGAGGGGTAGCCGACATCAAGAAAGGAAAACAAATAGGGGGATTACTTTGCTCTATGTCCAATGACGAGGGAGCTAGCAACCGTGCAGATGGCACTGCTGGAGTGCCACAGCCCATCCTCCCGGCTCTTCCACAACCTGTGTCGCTTCACAACTGCCAGCTCCTCCTACTGCCCCTACCACAGGGCTATCTCTGTAAGATGCAGCCCCGTGGTAACAGGAGATGCCCATCAGAGCCGCGTCACAATCGCTCGCCACTCATTCCTATTCCTAGCACGCTCGCTTGCTTCCCTCACATCCATCCTCCTATCATTCAGGGCTCTCCTTACTCCATCCATCCATCCAAACCTAGGCCTCCCTCTAGCATTTCTCCCATCAACTCTCGCATTCATCACCTTTTTCAGCAGCCTTTCATCATCCATCCTTTCCACATGGCCAAACCATCTCAGAATATTCATATCTACTCTGGCTGCAATTTCTCTCCTCACACCCGTTCTTGCTCTCACCACTTCATTCCTAACCCTATCCAATCGAGATACACCAATCATACTCCTCAGGCATTTCATCTCAAACACATTTAGTTTCCATCTCTCACTTACTTTCATACCCCATAACTCTGATCCATACATCACAGTTGGCACAACCACTTTCTCATACAAAACTTTTTTAACATTCATTTCCAATCCTCTATTCTTCATCACTCCTGTCAATGCACCCAACACTTTACATCCTTCATTCACTCTGTGACACACATCTGCTTCCACTCCACCATTTGCAGCTATAACCGAGCCTAAATACTTAAACTGATTAACCTCCTCAAGTGTCTCTCCATTCAACATAACATTCAATCCAGTGCCATCCTCATCTCTTGTACACCTCATAACCTTACTCTTTCCCACATTCACTCGCAGCTTCCTTCTCTCACACACCATTCCAAATTCTGACACTAACTGACACAGCTTTTCCTCTGAATCTGCCACCACCACAGTATCATCTGCAAACAGCAACTGATTCAGCTCCCACTCGTTATCATCCCCATCTACCATTCTCAAACCTCGACCACGCACTCGCTCATTCACCTCTCTTACAACTCCATCAATATACAAATTGAACAGCCATGGTGACATCACACATCCCTGTCTCAGTCCCACACTCACTGGAAACCACTCACTCACTTCATTTCCTACCCTAACACAAGCTCTACTACCCTCATACAAACTCTTCACTGCATGCAACAATTTACCATTGATTCCATATAATCTCAAAACATTCCACATAGCCTCTCTATCAACTCTATCATATGCTTTCTGCAGATCCAAAAATGCAAAATACACATCCTTACCCTTTGCTAAATATTTCTCACATAACTGCCTAACTATAAAAAATCTGATCTATACAGCCTCTACCTCTCCTAAAACCACTCTGCACTTCCGCGATCACATATTCCGTCTTATCCCTAATCCTATTAACCAGTATCCTACCATACACTTTTCCTACCACACTTAACAAACTTATGCCCCTAAAATTACTGCATTCATACATATCTCCCTTACCTTTGTATAGGGGCACTATACAGGCAATCACCCAATCCACTGGCACCAATGACAACATAAAGCATATATTAAACACACTCACTAACCATTCCAATGCAGTCACACCCCCTTCTTTCAACATCTCCGCTCTCACACCATCCATTCCAGGTGCTTTACCTGCTTTCGCTTCATACAATGCCCTTTTCACCTCCTCTCTTGCAATCTCTCTCTCATTTTCATCTCCCATTACTGGCCCTTGAACCCCTCCCACTGCCACTATAGCTGCCTCTCTATCTTCCTCATCATTCAGCAAGCACTCAAAATATTCTGCCCATCTTTTCCTTGCATCGTTCCCTCTTAACATCTGTCCATTCACATCTTTCACTGTCTCTTCCATCCTCGATCCACCCTTCCTTGCTCTCTTCACTTCTTTCCAAAACTTCTTTTTATTCTCCTCATATGACCTACTAAAATCCTGTCCCCACCTAACATTTGCCAACCTCTTCTCTTCCTCTACCTTCCGCTTGGTTTCCACATTTTTCTCCCTATATCTTTCACACTTCTCCCTACTTTACACTGCAGCCATTCCTCAAAAGCCCTCTTTTTCTCTTCCACCTTCATTTTCACCCCTTCATTCCACCACTCGCTGCCCCTCCTCATGCCACCTCCAACAAACCTCTTTCCACACACATCACTTGCATGTCCCACAAAACATTCTTTCATCAACCCCCATTCCTCCCCTAACTCCCCAACTTCTCTTTCTTTCACCCTGTCATATGCCACTCTCAACCTGTCCTGATATTCCTGTCTCTTCTCTGGCTTTTTAAACTCTTCCACCTTCACTATTTCCCTTCTACATCCCCCCACACTATTTCCCCACTCTTTTGCTACTACCCCTTTTGCTTCAACCAAAGAATGATCAGACATCCCAGCAGCCACACCCCTGAATGCATGTACATCTTTCACTCTACCAATCATGCTCTTTGCTACTAACACATAATCCATCAATGCTCTTTCTTTCACTCTTCCATTTGCCACTCTCATCCATGTATACTTATTTATTAACTTCTTCTTAAATAAACTATTACCTATCACCAACTCTTGCTCCACACACATATCTAACAGTCTCTCGCCACTCTCATTCCCACCTGGTAGCCCATACTTTCCTACAACACCTTCTATCTCTCCATCACCCACTCTGGCATTCAAGTCACCCAACACAACTACATAGTTCCTTCTACTCAGACCATCCACACATCTAGTTAACTCATTCCAGAATTCATCCCGCTCTTCCTCACTTCTCTCACATCCTGGCCCATACGCACAAACAAAAGCCCAACATTCCCTTCCTATCCTAGCCCTCACCCACATCAGCCTAGATGACACTTCTTTCCATTCCACTACCTGATTTACCATCCATTCACTCAGCAATAATGCCACACCTTCTCTCGCTCTCCCCCTTTCAACCCCAGACACCCTACCTGTCACATCACCAGATGCCACTTCTCCTTTTCCTTTCATCTTCGTCTCACACAATGCCAATACATCCATCCTCCTCTTACCAAACATATATCCAATTTCACATCTTTTGCTCTCTATCGTACTACAACCACGCACATTTAGACACCCCAAAACTAGAGTTTGGGGAGAAGTTATTTTCCCCTCTACTCCCCTTCTTCTTTGACGTCTCGCAGGAGGTTGATACAAGGGGGGGATTCCTAGTCCCCCCGCCCCGTCCACTTTTAGTCGCCTTTTACGACACGCAGGGAATACGGTGAGGCTATTCTTTGATATTTTGCCCGCCCCACATTTCTTTCTCTAATTATTTTTCTTTTGGTTATATATTGTTTTCATTTTTATTATACTGTTGAGTGAAGTCTTGCTGTGACACAGTCTTTCCATTCTGCTTTTCCACCTACCACTACTTATTATATGCTTTTGCTATGAACTGAGGCAGTTTGATTATAGATTCAGATACTGATCAGTCAAAAGTCACTTTCGAAAGCTTGTCAGCTTTATCATTTCCCATTAGCCCAGCTTGAGAAAGCACCCATAAAAACTTTTGAAGTTAAAACTTGCACAGATAAGAGCTTCTGCCATTGCTCTCAATTGAATTTTCAAAGAGTTTTTCAAGGATCTCGGTGATGGAAGGACACTTTTATGAGTCCTAAAATATGACAGCCTTTTTATTGCACTGATGCCATATATCATGGCAATCTAAAGTCCAACAGTTTCACACTTAATGACTGATGACCACTTAAGCATGCTCATTGCTAACTCAAGTATCTGTTGCCATCCGAAATTATCAAATTATGCTGCTGCACCCAGACCCTCCTGCACTGTAAATGTGAAATCCGGGCTAGATGATCATGTTGGAGAGTAGCTACTGGGTGTATAAGGTGAGATTTTCTGTTATCAAAGATAAGTAAAAAGAAGTTAAGAATAATATTTTTTTTTTCGTTTAATGTGTCACAATCAGTCCCTATTCGATCGGGGTTAGACATAGATTGGAGCAGGGGTATCGCGACTGAATGACATTCCTAATGCCCCGCGGTGGGATCAAACCCGCGTTGGTCACACTTCTCCCTCCCCTACTAGCGTGATCTACCACTGACCTACCGTTGCCCCAATTCTACTTTAACAA
>JAXCGZ010009466.1:0-47500 GCA_037179515.1 Halocaridina rubra | reverse complement strand
ACTATCTAAACATTCACGGAAGACTTTTGTTAGAATCTCAACCTGCAGATCGACGTTATCTGTGTTTTTAAATCTATTAAGTACATTTGTGTTGTTGATTAATGCTTCACAAAAGATATCAGGGGAGTAATTTTTTAGACACCGGAATGTCTTGAAGTGAGGCTTCCTTTTGGGCTTCTTTATGTTTAGTATAGCAATGTTGAGCTCGTTGTCTGCAATTGGGCAGGGAACTAGATCCCAATAGGGTATACTTCCCACTTATTTGTTATCAGATCTATTAGAGTCCTAGAATTAGGGATTATGCGGGTCGGTTTTGTCACTATTTGTGTTAACTTCACAGTGTTGATCACCCTTTTCATTTTGTTATCTGCTTAGAGCAAGTCATCATTAAAGTCTCCAAGTATGTATATGGGTTTATGGCGCACACAGATATTTCTGAATGTTTCTAGCAGATGACTGAGAGAGAGAGAGAGAGAGAGAGAGAGAGAGAGAGAGAGAGAGAGAGAGAGAGAGAGAGAGAGAGAGAGAGAGAGAGAGAGAGAGAGAGAGAGAGAGAGAGAGAGAGAGAGAGAGAAGCCACTCTGCTATGAACATAAAAAATTAAGTAGAAAAGTCATCCAAGGTCAAAAACCGACAAATAAAGGTGAAATACCACCACCTTGGAACGTAAAGCCTGTCGTCCAGTGGCGGTTCACCCATGGGAGCTGTTGAGCTGTAGTCACACAGGATACTCAGTATGTACTACTACTACTACTACTACTACAATTGTTAGTATTATTATTAGTATTAATATTATTTTATATCGAGATAGACAAATGACTCCCACCACTATGTAGGTAGGCAGTACTACCTACATCTGTTCCTGCTTCCTTGTAGGCGCATGTGGTAGTGTGAAAAGCACGAGGAATACTCCCTGAGAGAAAATTCGGAGGGAGAGACCCTAAGGCTGTTGATGGCAAGGAATGCTCCAAGCCACCCTCTGACATCTGCAACGCTGCTTGATTTCCAAACTCACTGAGGCTCTCTCTCTCCTTCTGGAGCTAATCAACAATGTCGAGAGGAGGGAAAGTGCGAAATTGGCTCATCATTTCTTCCTCGTCTTTAGTCCAGTTAGGCAGTAAAGCTTCCACCTGCTTTAATCATCAGTCAAGATTAAAAGAATCATGAATTATTATTATTATTATTATTATTATTATTATTATTATTATTATTATTATTATTATTATTATTATTATTATTATTATTGCTATTATTATTATTATTATTATTATTATTATTATTATTATTATTATTATTATTATTATTATTATTATTATTATTATTATTATTATTATTATTATTATTACTATTATTATTAATTAACAGATCAGTCCTAGAACAGGCATTTAATGTAATTTTTAGGTGTTTAATCTTTGATTAAGGTGAAGTAAGTTAGTTTAGGCTAAGGCAAGCACATTTTAGGTAAGGATAGCTTAACTTAACCTAACCTAACCTCAGTCCCAAATTAAGCACTTAAAAAAAGGTGCCTCTTTTTGGGATTGATTAGAATTAATAAATCTGGAAAGACATGAAGATGAATTTGAGTTCAATTTACCCCATCAGAAGCTGTGAGGAAAATTAACAGTGATTTTCATTACGTAATTAAAGTAATTAGAAGTTTTTTTTTCACAAATAAGATGAAACAGACCTTACGTGTTAATTAACAAGAAAGCCAATTTGACTCTTGCTATAAATATGCGAATATTATATAAGGCCTCTCTTTGGTGGTGATTATGTATAATCTAAAATTCTCTTCTTTTCAATACAAACGCTATGTAATTGTTACTGTGAATATATAGGTACAGGTGTAATTACATCATAAAAGTGCTCAAAATAATAATAATAATAACAATAGTAATTATTATTATTTATTATTATTATTATTATTATTATTATTATTATTATTATTATTATTATTATTATTATTATTACTACTACTACTACTACTACTACTACTATTACTACTACTACTACTACACGCAAGTTGAAAGTGGCGAGTTCAGCATTCGTGTGGACGATCCAGCCTTGGGGCGTTAGGAAGGGAATCCATCCTTCATCGCCTAGTTTCAACCTGTATTTGTCCGCCTCCATTCGTATGGAAATATATCGTGTCACATAAAACAACAATACTACTACTGTTACTACTACTACTACTACTCCTAATAATAATAATAATAATAATAATAATAATAATAATAATAATAATAATAATAATTTATTATTATTATTATTATTATTATTATTATTATTATTATTATTATTATTATTATTATTATTATTATTATTATTATTATTATTATTATTATTATTATTATTATTATTATTATTATTATATTGTTATTGTTATTGTTATTATAATTATCATTGTTATTATTGGTTTTGGTTTTACGTCGCGAACTCCCTTTTCAACTAAGGGCTAGGACGGTTGCCTTCTTGTGAAGGACTTGTTTTTCGGCAGATGTAATCGTTACCCTGAGTGTATGCCCATACTAACCTCAGTCCGTGACGGGGCGCGAACCCTCGACCTGCCGCCTCAGAGTCGCGGACGCTACCATTTTGCCACGGAGACTACTACTACTACTACTATTATTATTATTATTATTATTATTATTATTATTATTATTATTATTATTATTATTATTATTATTATTATTATTATTATTATTATTATTATTATTATTATTATTATTATTATTATTATTATTATTATTAGTATTATTGTTGTTGTTGTTGTTGTTTTACTTTGATTTGCTTTTGTTTTTTGTTGTTGTTGTTGTGATATAGTAAATATCGATCCAGTTATTGAAGAGACATGAAGATTAATGTATTTCAAATATCGAGATTATATAAAGTTTTAAATAATTATTTTATGGGAGCTATTAGGTCCATAATAATAACATTTAATTGCATATAATTTGTAACAATATTATCTGATAACGTTGACACATACTATTGGCTAAAATTATGTTGTAGATAATACAGATATTGCTTGTTGGGATTCAAATCCCTTTTGTTTACATATAGGATTTAAATGCCCCGCTTGTCTGCATTTGTGGCAGACGACAGCAGTATCAAAACAAAAACAAAATTATATTGTATTAAAATCTGGAGTCAAACTTATCTGTCTTTCAAGTGAAAAATTGAATATTATTCTGGGCGAAGTATAATTGTTGTTACTTGGGCATAAAGTATTCTACGTTCCAGTCATTTGAGAACTACTTTCTACTGCGGTGAGAGACGAGTTTTATTTAGATGAGTCATGTATTAGGGATCAGCTTCGAAAAATTTAATTAAACGTAAATCTACAGTTTGATGATTTAGCCATAAGTTTCACTATGTTGTGAGAAAAAATGGTTAGAGAATTGATTAATTTGCTAAAATACAAATGTTTCCATAGATATTTATTTTCGGGGTCAAATTCCAATCGAAACCTCTAGGCCTCAGATGAATCCTTATTCGAAACCTGTGAAGCCCCTTGTGTGTTGTTTATATTTGATACTCATGTATTCATCCGCAGAACGGTCGCGTTCAGGTACCATTATAGTGTCTATCAAAACAAATGGGAAGTACAATAGGTGTCATCTCTAAGTGAACAGATTTATAAGATATTGCAAAGATGAATATCTCCATGAATCGTATGCTAAGTTAGAATAAGATAGGATAGGTTAGGTGGTTGGCCTTGTGTGTGTGTGTGTATATATATATATATATATATATATATATATATATATATATATATATATATATATATATATATATATATATATATATATATATATATATATATATATATATATATATATATATATATATATATATATATATATATATATATATATATATAGTGTGTGTGTGTGTGTGTGTGTGTGTGTGTGTGTGTGTGATTACCTAATTGTGATTACCTAATTGTGTTTACGGGAAAGAGCCCAAAGCTCGTATCTTCCCGTCTCCTGATCGGTTCCATTTTTAGACTTAGTGATACTTATCATACCTGTCCTTAAAACTATGGATTGAGGTAGCATTAACTACCTCCTCGCTTAGCGAATTCCAATTATCAACTACTCTTACACTGAAAAAGTATTTCCTTACATCCTGCAAACAAGTTTTCTTCCGAAGCTTCAAACTATGACCTCTAGTTCTAGAGCCAGCCATATCGAAATATCGATCCCTATCCACTCTATCATAACCATGAAGGAATTTAAAGACTGTCACCATATCCCCCCTTACTCTTCTAGCTTCGAGTGATGGCAAGTCTAATTCCCTCAGCCTCTCATCATAACCGAGATTGTGTATTTCTGGCACCAGTTTCGTGGCATGTCTTTGAACTTTTTCAAGCTTAAATGTGTGTGTGTGTGTGTGTGTGTGTGTGTGTGTGTGTGTGTGTGTGTGTGTGTGATTACCTAATTGTGTTTACGGGAAAGAGCCCAAAGCTCGTATCTTCCCGTCTCCTGATCGGTTCCATTTTATACTCAGTGATACTTATCATACCTGTCCTTAAAACTATGGATTCAGATAGCATTAACTACCTCCTCGCTTAGCGAATTCCAATTATCAACTACTCTTACACTGAAAAAGTATTTCCTTACATCCTGCAAACAAGTTTTCTTACCAAGCTTCAAACTATGACCTCTAGTTCTAGAGCCAGCCATATCAAAATATCGATCCCTATCCACTCTATCATAACCATGAAGGAATTTAAAGACTGTCACCATATCCCCCCTCACTCTTCTAGCTTCGAGTGATGGTAAGTCTAATTCCCTCAGCCTCTCATCATAACTGAGATTGCGTATTTCTGGCACCAGTTTCGTGGCATGTCTTTGAACTTTTTCAAGCTTAGCTATGTGCTTTTTCAAGTGCGGATTCCAAAAGGGGGCTGCATATTCGAGTTTTGGCCTCACATAGGTTACATAAATATTTCTGAACATTTCCTTGTCCATGTGCCTGAAGGCTACCCTTACATTTGTGTGTGTGTGTGTGATTACCTAATTGTGATTACCTAATTGTGTTTACGGGAAAGAGCCCAAAGCTCGTATCTTCCCGTCTCCTGATCGGTTCCATTTTATACTTAGTGATACTTATCATACCTGTCCTTAAAACTATGGATTGAGATAGCATTTACTACCTCCTCGCTTAGCGAATTCCAATTATCAACTAATTGGAATTCGCTAATGTGTGTGATTACCTAATTGTGATTACCTAATTGTGTTTACGGGAAAGAGCCCAGAGCTCGTATCTTCCCGTCTCCTGATCGGTTCCATTTTATACTTAGTGATACTTATCATACCTGTCCTTAAAACTATGGATTGAGATAGTATTAACTACGTCCTCGCTTAGCGAATTCCAATTATCAACTACTTTTACACTGAAAAAGTATTTCCTTACATCCTGCAAACAAGTTTTCTTACGAAGCTTCAAACTATGACCTCTAGTTCTAGAGCCAGCCATATCAAAATATCGATCCCTATCCACTCTATCATAACCATGAAGGAATTTAAAGACTGTCACCATATCCCCCCTCACTCTTCTAGCTTCGAGTGATGGTAAGTCTAATTCCCTCAGCCTCTCATCATAACTGAGATTACGTATTTCTGTCACCAGTTTCATGGCATGTCTTTGAACTTTTTCAAGCTTAGCTATGTGCTTTTTCAAGTGCGGATTCCAAAAGGGGGCTGCATATTCGAGTTTTGGCCTCACATAGGTTACATAAATATTTCTGAACATTTCCTTGTCCATGTGCCTGAAGGCTACCCTTACATTTGATAAGAATGCATATGCTGCCCTTACTATGCCATTTATATGTATTTCTGGAGACAAATCTGCTAGTATGTTTACTCCTAGATCTCTCTCATTTTCTGTCTCTTGAAGTTGTACTCCAGCCACCGAGTAGTCAAGCTTGGGTCTTCTTGCACTTGTACCCATTCTCATTACCTTACATTTTGAAGTACTGAATTTCATTAGCCCATTTTCTTACCACTCGTGCAGACTATTTAGATCTTCCTGAAGTTCTCTACCATTGTTCTCGTTTTTTACTTTCTTCACAATCTTTGCATCATCTGCAAACATATTCATGAATGAATTTACAGATTCTGGTAGGTCATTTACATATATAAGGAACCCTGTGGAAACTCCACTACTAACTCTTCTCCATTCAGACACTGAGTGTCTTACTCTAACCCTCTGTTCCCTTCCTTCTAAGTAAGTTTTTATCCATTTCAAGACATTTCCACCTATTCTAGCCATTCCTTGCAGCTTCCTAATAAGTCTCCCATGTGGAACAGTGTCAAACGCTTTCTGGAAGTCTAGGAATATGCAATCTGCCCAGCCCTCTCTTTCCTGTAAGATTCGGTTTACCTCATCATAAAATTCTAATAAGTTTGTTACTTTTGATCTACCTTCTCTGAAGCCATGTTACCTCACTGACAAAAAGTTGAAGGACTCCAAGTGAAGAGAGATATGCTTTCTTAGTAGTTTCTCCATAACTTTGCAAACTATGCTGGTCAAGGAAACTGGTCTATAGTTCAGAGCCGTATCCCTCCTTCCTTTTTGAAGATAGGTATCACATTTGCTCGTTTCCAGCATCTTGGAATGAATCTCCCCTGAATCCAGTGACTTTTTAAATATGATACCCAGTGCCACTGCTATTGAGCTTTCGCATTTTTTAAGTACATGAGGGGATATGTCATCAGGACCTGTAGCTTTATGAACATCTTAATCCATCAGCGCTTTGCATACCTCTGTGACTGTAAGGTTGATGTTCTCTAATATCGGCCCTTGAGTTTCTATCTCTACAATCTGAGAGGGTGGGATATTTTCTACTGTACATACTGACTGAGACTCCTTGTTTAGTTCTTTGCAGATCTCTTCATCCGTCTCAGTGATGCTTCCATCCGCTCTCTTTAGCCTTAAAACCTGTTCTTTTACCTTCAGTTTTCCTCTGATAAAGCTGTGGAAAAGCTTGGGAATTTCTTTGGCCTTCCTGGTGATGTCCCCATAGTCTCTCTCTGCCTCTCTCCTTTTACTTAGGTAGTCATTTCTTGCTCTTTTGTAGGTTTGCCAGTCATTTATGTTTTTTCTCCTCCTATACCTTTTCCAGCATTTGTCTCTCCACTCCATAGCTCTTTTACACTCATTATCGAACCATTTCTCTCTGGCATGAATAACACCTACTTTGGTGACAGGTATGCAGCAATCTACTATCTTCCCATATTTCTAACAAAAGATGTCATACATTTCTTGTACAGATTTGTTGCAAAATAAGGTTCTCCAGTCAATAACTGCAAAAAGCTCATTCATTTTGATGTAATCTCCTAGTTCCTCCTCACGTCCTCAGTGCCTCTACTCTCAGGCAGAATATCTTCAATGATATAATCCATCAACAACACACAGTGGGCACTCTTTCCAATTGGTGGTTCATACTCAATTTTTTCAATATCCAACACATTATCTGTGAATACTAGATCAAGTATTGATGGCTCATCCCCACCCCTGGCCCTCGTTGGTTCCATTACATGTTGGTGTAGGAACTTCCCTTGCCCCGAATGAGTCCTCACTACTGTGTGGGTCAAGATTTATCCAATCTATCTCTTTATTATTAAAATCTCCCATAATCAAAATCCTACATTTTCTCTCCCGTGCCATGTTAACAACTGAGTTTATGACTTCAATAGTACCTATATTTAAAAAGTCACTGGAGTCAGGGGAGATTTCAAGATGCTGGAAACAAGCAAATGTGATACCTATCTTCAAAAAAGGGAAGGAAGGATACGGCTCTGAACTATAGACCAGTTTCCTTGACCAGCATAGTTTGCAAAGTTGTGGAGAAACTACTAAGGAAACATATCCCTCTTCACTTGAAATCCTTCAACTTTTTGTCAGTGAGGCAACATGGCTTCAGAGAAGGTAGATCAACAGTAACAAACTTATTAGAATTTTATGATGAGGTAAACCGAATCTTACAGGAAAGAGAGGGCTGGGCAGATTGCATATTCCTAGACTTCCAAAAAGCGTTTGACACTGTTCCACATGGGAGACTTATTAGGAAGCTGCAAGGAATGGCTAGAATAGGTGGAAATGTCTTGAAATGGATAAAAACTTACTTAGAAGGAAGGGAACAGAGGGTTAGAGTAAGACACTCAGTGTCTGAATGGAAAAGAGTTAGTAGTGGAGTTCCACAGGGTTCAGTTTTAGGGCCACTTTTGTTCCTTGTATATGTAAATGACCTACCAGAGTCTGTAAATTCATTCATGAATATGTTTGCAGATGATGCAAAGATTGTGAAGAAAGTAAAAAACGAGAACAATGGTAGAGAACTTCAGGAAGATCTAAATAGTCTGCACGAGTGGTCAGAAAATGGGCTAATGAAATTCAATACTTCAAAATGTAAGGTAATGAGAATGGGTACAAGTGCAAGAAGGCCCAAGCTTGACTACTCGGTGGCTGGAGTACAACTTCAAGAGACAGAAAATTATAGAGATCTAGGAGTAAACATACTAGCAGATTTGTCTCCAGAAATATATATAAATGGCATAGTAAGGGCAGCATATGCATTCTTATCAAATGTAAGGGTAGCCTTCAGGCACATGGACAAGGAAATGTTCAGAAATATTTATGTAACCTATGTGAGGCCAAAACTCGAATATGCAGCCCCCTTTTGGAATCCGCACTTGAAAAAGCACATAGCTAAGCTTGAAAAAGTTCAAAGACATGCCACGAAACTGGTGACAGAAATGCGTAATCACAGTTATGATGAAAGGTTGAGCAAATTAGACTTACCATCACTCGAAGCTAGAAGAGTGAGGGGGGATATGGTGACAGTCTTTAAATTCCTTCATGGTTATGATAGAGTGGATAGGGATCGATATTTTAATATAGCTGGCTCTAGAACTAGAGGTGATAGTTTGAAGCTTCATAAGAAAACTTCTTTGCAGGATGTAAGGAAATACTTTTTCAGTGTAAGAGTAGTTGATAATTGGAATTCGCTAAGCGAAGACGTAGTTAATGCTATCTCAATCAATAATTTTAAGGACAGGTATGATAAGTATCACTAAGTATAAAATGGAACCGATCAGGAGACGGGAAGATACGAGCTTTGGGCTCTTTCCCGTAAACATAATTAGGTAATCACAATTAGGTAATCGCATATATATATATATATATATATATATATATATATATATATATATATATATATATATATATATATATATATATATATATATATATATATATATATATATATATATATATATATATATATATATAATATTTTTATTTTGTGTGCTTCTTAAACCACTGATTTTTATTGTTATGGGCATCTCGCATAGTTAAATTAACCGTATGCTTTCGCACAGTTAGTGCGTAACATCTTGACTAAAAGGAATAAGGTTGATATATAAAATTAGCTTCCATAAATATTATTATATGAATGCATTCGGACAAGGCGAAATTAAAACGTCAAGATTAAAGCGCCATCAACGTAATTCTTCTGTGTGTGGAGGGTTGAACGCGCCCCAGCTGTGCAGTCACGAGCAATAATACCAAGGCTAAAAAGTGAAGTTCTGAGAGTGACATGGTGTTTCGAAGACATTGTGTAGTGAAATAATATTCCTGTGGGACTCCTTGCAAGGTTCCTCTTGGGCCTTTTAAGAGGATGGGGAACTGCTTGAAAAGCCCATCGAGTGATGATATTTCTCTTCTGAATGGAGGAACAGATCCCAATTCTTCCCCAGACCAGATGATGATTGGAGCTGAATCTAATCTTCATTTAGAGGTGAAATGTTCGATTTTCTTTACTATTTTCTGACAAGTTTAATTTGTGCGGTTTTGTCCTCACGTATGTGTGTATGACTCTGTATATACATATATTTTTCCTAATTTTGTTGATATTGGTAACTCGGTAAATATGGTATCCATCATACAATATATATCGTAGATTGTCTTTGTAATAAAGAATTGTTTGTTCGTGGACAACAGGGAAAGTGACATAATAGTAATCCTCTCCATACCAGCAGAAGAAAATTCCTTGTTGCACTGCCTTTTTTTTTTTTGTAGCGAGATAACAAGGCTAACTAGGTATATGTTCCCTCTCACAAACTCCTTTAGGAAAAAAAAGGGCACGAAATTTTCCTTTTGTAATAGGTCATGTTAGATAAGTTCGCTTCAAGTTAAAAAGTGAATTGATAATTGAAAATAATGTGTTTAGGTGATGATAAATGTTTTTCATTGATTTTTTTTAAATTTAATAACACTTGGGGGTGTAAAAGTGAACGTTTAAAAAGTATTTTCAATAAAATGATCCAAAAGCTATATGTACTTCCAATACCATCTAAGTAATTGGCAGACAGGTGTTGTCAGAAATTTAATATGCTTTAGCTGGAGATATATGTTCCCTTAGACCACCTGCTTTGCTCCTGAGCTATATGTAGGGAGAGTGAATAGCTTCCCCTCTATTTTATATTGAAGATTTAAATGATAGATTAAAATCCGTATAATTTTCTGGAATGAGTAGCTTTTGATTAGGCTGATTCAATAGTGTCATATTTTAGAGCAACTCTTGACCATCTTCACCTAACACTACATTATGCTTCTCCACTCTGGACAATAATGATTTAAAAAGCCTTTATATGCAAAGCTTTTAGAGTACCTATATATTTTAGAAAATATAACCAGGTTCTTATTTTGAAGTTATTATTGAGGGGTCCATTTTGTTGTGTATGATGAATTTAATTGTTTAGGTTTGTTATCAAAAAGACGTAGTTGTATTAGAGAGCAGTTATTTATGTTCCTGTTCATGAATGGATATATATCTCATATTTAATTTGGTAGCATTGATTTGTTTGAAGAAATTAGTGATGAAAACATTTCATAAAAATCATACATCTTGTTGAAACTTATTAGACTGATATCTGTATATGGCATATTTGATAATTGTATTATTTATACCATCCCAACCAACAGGACAATTTCATAATATGCTTCATTAATATAAGTATAAACAGTATAATAAAGGCGTCAGTGACCTAAAATTAGTGTAATTATCAAAGGTCATACTGCTGCAGGTGTACTGTAATTCTTGTAGGCTAATTGAGTGAGGAATGTGCACTCTTAGACTGTGTGGTCGGTTCTGATAGGGTACTCGAAATAATTATTAATGATAAGACGTATAAGCTATATGGATTTGGTAAGGAAATGCATATGTAACAAGGGTAGAATGACATGTGCTAAGTTTTAAAGGTTCTGTCCTCTTAGTAAGCTTATACTGTACTGTATAGATTTATGAATATGGGAGGGGGGAATTTCCACAATTATCATGGAGACAGTATCAATAAAAAATGAGCATAAATGACTTTATTTGTTTATGTGCAAAGATATTTTTATATAGAATTGTTTTGAGGAATTTAAAATTGACAATATACGCTAGCGCTGAAAAAATATATTGTTCTGTAGATGAGAATGTTATCTTCAGGGTATTAGTTAGGATAAATTTGCTGAACTTGAGGATGAGTAGTGAAGACTATATTAAATATATAGCTTGGTAAATTTATATACTGTATTTTCACTGCATTTCTTTTCAATGAATAGACAGTTATAAAATAGATTATGATAGATGGATATTCTCAAATTCTGGAAGTACCTCGATTATAAATTTGGAATTCTTTACCTGTGTTGTCATGGGATGAATAATGTGTGTATAAATTTAGAATTCTTTACCTGTGCTGTCACGGGATGAGTAATGTGTTTATTCTACTCAGTAAAGGTCTATAGTATGTCATATATACTGATAGACAATCCAAGTTGTGGTGTTATCATTAAGGTTTGGGAGTTTAGAATATCTCGGAATCACTTATCACCGTATTTGAATGTATTAGTATGTAAAATGTTGACAGTTATCAAGAAAATTATATCTATATTAAAAGTTATTAGAATTTTAATTTTTTTTTTAATAACTTAGTGGTATTAACTATTAGATCCTACCCCTCAGCAGCAAAAAAAAACCTGTTACTCTTTTACTGTTTTCAGTTTTAATTTTGCCAATGCACATTTCATGACCAGTTCCTGTGAAAATGAATGTTTAGATAGTTAGCCGCAGACCATATATTTTTCCAAAATACTCAAAATTCGTCTGCTTTCCTCATTTCAAGATATAAATGAATTTTAGAATTTTTTTTTAAAATCATTATGCTTCAAGTACGTTCACCAGTTTCTTTTGTTTAAGGATGTATTTTTTCACAATATATATATGGGGGAAGAGCATTAATTCTCCCAATTTACTTTTCGTTATGAAAAAAGAATGTTTTAGAAACAAAGATATGAATGCTTACTTTTTCTTAGCTGAAGACAACAAGAAGAAACTCATGAGCCTATTATGTTTAGAATTTTCTTTCTATGTAGATTTAGAGCACGTCAAATATAGTACTCTTTTAGCTCATTTAATCAGTGCATGCTCAGATTTACAAGGTTTTGAGGTCAATTTCCAGCAGTAGCTCATGTGTTCAACTTTGGCTAGCTACTTAGAGACACAAAAACCACAATGACCTTTATATTATGACATTGCATTACAATTGTACGGACTTTGTTAGAACTAAATGTATGAAATCGCTGGTTATGCTCTACCTACCTATATCAAGGCTTGAGCAAGAAAATGAGTGCCAACATTTACCTTTCCTCTTTAATAAATCATATTGACATTATATCCAAAGTTTTCATTGTTTCGGATGTATTTGCAAATTGTTGTTACCTACTAAAGTTAAAGCTAGGTTGTATAAGATATCAATGACTTTATATCTGGTGTACAAAAGCTCTCATGCAAAGTGTAATTTTAAGTGTGACAATAGTCATATCTGTCTTGATGATGATTCATATTAGCAGGCATATTTATATTCTCTCTGGAGGCTTATGTATATTTGCATTACTATATGAAGGTGCCCTTGTCTCTGCACTGATGTTCCAGAATAACAATAATATTTATTCTTCTCAGACATTTTGTATATGGCTCCTACAAGTCTCTCTCATGTGGCCTGGCACTATTGTCTGATAGTTACCCTCAATAGTTTAATGTGTTTTGTCTTAGCATAGAATTTTTTTTTTTTTTCAGAATTAATTATGCAACGAGTGTTATCCTCTCTTTGACTTAATATAACATTTTGTTGGAGATGGGAATGTCTGTAATGGCATTTACAAAATGAAGTAATCATAGTCATCAGGAGGTTTTTTGTCATTATATTATTGTCTTACTTGGAAATTGCAAAATAACTAAATGGGGGAAAGATGAGGCATTGCTAAAATCAAGAATATCTTAGCACTTACCTATTAAGGGATGAAACAAAGTTATACCACCTATAGTGATATGGACAAATTAATGTTATTTTATGAGTAACTTGTTGTGCATATAAAAATGTTTGTATATTTTATGCCTGCATGAGAGGTTTAGACATATATATATATACGTACAGTATATGATTTTGTTATGTATCATTTTATAAATAACAGTACAGTATTACATCTTATACATAAGTCTTTCATCTTAAATAGGCATGAAATACTGGTTTATCTGTAATCGTAAGAAGGTGAAATGAATATTATTCATGTGTAGACTGTTGTATATTTTAATATTTAATTTTTGTTTATTGCATGCGTGAAAGGATATTTGAAATATCTATAGAAATTTTGTATACGTGAATGTAATGCATGCCTACACCATTATGTGCTTCTGCTTTTGGAAATCAGGGATACTACTGTAAATTGATGCTATTATATTGACGTCGTGAGTATCTCCACTTGCTTTTCTTTTGGGAATGGGACTTATGTTAGCTAAAATGGCTTTGGGGCACAAAAACATGTATTGTTATATATGGTATTTGCAATTTGCATAGAGGATACTGGTGAAGGTTGTATATAATTCTTTATGATAAATTGCTCTTTAGGTATGTGGTATGTATAATGTTCACTGTTGCAGTTTGCATATTTCTTGTTTTGAATACAGATGTTTTATGTACTTTTATAATGTAACATGCATCTTAATTTGTCTTCTACATCAGGATTACTTTTTAGTTTGGCAACAGTTTTGACATTCTTTTTATGGGAAATTTGATAGCTTGGATTGGTCAGTAATAATCATTTACCAGTAAATTCAGTCTGCTTTGTGGACCCTTGTAAGAGGACCTCTTAGGATAGAGATTGGACTAAAAATGAATACGAATCATTAAGGGCGATAGGTTAGAGATTGTCATATAATATATTTTTATACCAACACTATGCTCATAAATGCAACATATAGATTGGAGCTCTTATTTTATATTCTTTTACAAAATTGTAGTGGTTATTGTAACTAACTACAGCAGTTTAATATTCACGTAATCACATATTCTTTTAACCATTGAATATTCACATACTCAAAGTTGCACTTGGAGTTTGTAAAAGAATATGTGAATAGATAAAATTTGGTTGGTAAGTGGAAAGACTACCAAAGTTAATTATATGAAGTTGTAAGGAGTGTTTCAATGTATTCACATATCAGATGAGGCTCTATGCCATATCTCAGATCTTTCTTATAAGAAAAGATTACCATAATTTGTAGTTTTTTTACTGAATTTTATTATTGGAACATGATAATTATAGGTAGACTTCCACTGAATGTATGAAAATTATATTAGACTGTGTATCATCGTCTTCATGTTAAAAAATGCATCATTGCTTGGTAGTTTGTTATATTTACCTATGTTAGTGAAGCACAACTCTGTAACGAATGTCAGCTTCACACTATCTTGAGTTTCGCTTCATTTTTTACATAATTTACTTGTCATGACTGCTTTTATGACTGCATCAGGTTTCTGGGTTTATTTTAAATTTCTTTTGCCTGATATCCCCTGTTCCAGATGTGAGGTATACCAATTTTCTGTTTTACCTATTTAGCTATTGATTCTTTGTTTTATATATATATATATATATATATATATATATATATATATATATATATATATATATATATATATATATATATATATATATATATATATATATATACAGTGCTCCCTCATTTATTGCGGGGGTTCGGTTCCGGGACCAGCCGCAAAAGGTGAGAATCCGCGATGATAGGTAAGCTTACCGTGAATGATGTGATGATGACATTTACATACTCCACAGCCAATGACAGCTTTACTGCTTCTTTTTGCGAGAGAAGAACATGGTAATGGGGAGTTGCTGTCGCTGTTTCTTGTTTTGTGCAAAGATGGTCTTGTAAGGAGTCATGGCATCGTCGATAATATTGCAGAAGTGCACCGAATGAACCATATCATCGCCATAATCGTGCGACAGTTGTTGGAATTCTTTGGCCATGTTATACATGGCTGCTAGCTATTCGAGTATAAGGCCAGGTTCTTCGACTTCATCGTGCATTTCTTGTTGTTGTTCTTCCTCTTCTTTGCTCGCTGATTTTGTCATTTCCTCCAAGCTTTCATCAGTCAGCGGCTGCGAGTGGCAGTCGATTAGTTCATTCACGTCTTCGTGGGTCATATTTTAAAGCCTTCTCCTCCTAGAAATGCAGCCAACTTCACAGGTTTCGCAACTGCCAAGTTATGCACTTCGTCAGGAGCGAATCCCTTGTAGTCGTAGATGACTTTGGGCCACAATTTCTTCCAGCTGGCATTGTTTGTGGCCGGCTTCATCTCTTTGATTGCATTCTGAATATTTTGAAGGTATATAGCAATCGTAGTTACACCAGTGCGTCTTCAGTGCAAATTCTTTGTCCGCATCCATGGAGTCAATCATTTTTGCCAGGGCATTTCGTGTGTAGAGGGCCTTTAATGCACAAATAACGCCTTGATCCATAGGCTGAATCAGTGATATCATATTCGGTGGCAGGAACTCTACCTGAACATCGTCGTAATGGGGATCAGTTGCGTGGCCACCAGCATTATCCATCAAAGAAAGGACTTTAAATTCAAGGCCCTTCTCCGCAAGATAAACTTTGACCTGAGGGATAAAGCATTGGTAAAACCAGTCCGATGTGAGGCTTTCAGTGATCCAGGCCTAAGGGTTATGCATCCAATACAATGGCAGCAGATTCTTGTGTTTATTCTTCTAAACCCTAGGGTTCTTTGACTTGTAGATAAGCCCGCACATGACGAGGGTAACGCGGTCTTTGTGCTCTTTAAATCCAGGGGCTTTAGCATCTTTCTTGAAAAGAAAAATGGGAAGACGGCATTCTCTTCCAAATAACCCAGTCTCATCCATGTTGAACACTTGCTCAGGAGCATAACCGCCTTCCTCGATAATTTTCTTGAAGTCGTTGTTCACATAATCGTCAGCTGCAGCTGTATCTGCAGAGGCAGCTTCACCATGCATTGAAACGCTCTTTAGGTCAAAGCGTTTTTGAAATTTGGCGAACCATCCCTTGCTAGCAATGAATGATTGTTTCCTCGGTGGAGAATCGCTAGACTGTCCTGGTTGTGGGTGTTCCATTTCTTCTTCTCCTCCTCCTCACGGTTGCCACTGTCATCGTTGGGTTCGTTCGCAGCAAATGTCTCATACAGCTTCTTCGCCTTTGTTTGTATGATACTGGTGTCTAAGCTGATATTCTTCTTCTTGCAATCAGCAGTCCACAGGGCCAAAGCAGATTCCATCCGCACTATTATCTTATTGTGGGGTGTTACGACCCTCTTCGCTGTTTTGTTAAAAGTAAGAGTCACTGTCTTCCTGATATTCGCCTCATTCTTTTTGTTGTAGCGAACAGTACATTCGTTGATGCCAAAATGGTGGCCGACATCCGAGAACCTTCTTCCTTTCTTCAGCATATCTAACAGTTTTACCTTATATGCTATGGTCAACATCTTCCTCAAGCTTCAATCAAAAGCCAGTCAGACCCCATGATACAGAACATACAGAACACAATTCTGTGATTCGTCATCTCCCACCCATCAGCCAATAGCATCCCGTGTACTATCTCACGTAGGTGCGACCCTTTGCGTTTTACAAGACGCTGATACCAGTGTCGTATTTTATATGGTATAATACTGTGAGTTACATGTTTAAATTTATGTTTTTTACCATTTCTTACTCTATTGTTTTTAGGCTAGGAAATACTTTTTTTTTATCAATAAAATAATGAAAATCCTTAAAATTTTAATATGTACTAGCTCACGTAGGTGCGACCCTTTGCGTTTTCCGATACGCTGATACCGGTATCGTATTTTATATGGTGCAGAGTTAGATGTTTAAATTTATGTTTTTTAGTATTTTTTACTGTTTTATCATTCTTAGGCTAGGAAATACTTTTTTTTTGTCAATAAAATGAAAATACTGAAAATTTTAATATTTCCACATATTGTGGATTCCCGCATATACCCAGAAATCACTATATAAAATACATATGCTCGGCAAAAAAATCCGCGATGCATTGAATTCGCGGTAGGTGAATCGCGATATAGCGAGGGATATATATATATATATATATATTTGTGTGTGTGTGTGACACCTTCAAGTTTATGTTAAGCCCTCCAATATTCATGTTGTTGCCTGAAACTAAATTTATTCTGTTTCTTCTGCTCTCTCCTCTGCTAATGATTGCACTATTTCCTCAAAATCTTAGTCCGTAAGGATTTGTCAGTACTCATCAATGTGAATTTCAACGTCTTTGCTCATTCCCGTTGATAAAGCATTCCCCATCAACTTTTCTTGCTGCTTGTGCAATCATCCTGACTTTAATATTGATTGCAGGATAGCCTTGAAAGTCGATGAGTACTTCACTCCATATTGCCTTGCAGCAGGCATTGACTGTCTGGCTTTAAGAAGTTGGTAGCCTCAGCAGTATTTCCACTGCATCCACGATTGTAAAGTTTTTCCATAAGTATTATGCTGCTATGTAGTTGAGCATCAAGTGCAGCATGAATCTTGGCAAAGAAACATTGGTTGTACTTTGCCATCATGCACTTTATAATGCCTTGATCAGTCTTCTGCTACAAACTTTCGAGCTGCTTCCTCATTAGCACTTGCAGCTTCTCCAGTCACTCAAACATTATGAATTTCAGGCCTATTATTGAGTCTTTCGAACAACGAAGACTTGCCACAAATTCTTAAGGGGTGGCTTCCCCATCCCACTCCTTCAAATAAAAATAAAGACTTCTAGCCTTCATCTGCACTGCAAAAAGACTTAGAGGTGTTTCTAAAACTTATCTTTCATCCATGTTCTCCATTTCGTGAAAGAGCCTGGTCCATTACTGTGTTATTACATTCGATTTCATGGCTGCCTAACTTTTCAGTGCTTCTTGAATTATCTCCTTGTCCTTTAAAATCGTTGGCACAGTGAAATGATGATTGCTAAATCATGTGTAATCACATTAATTTTCTTCCCTCTTTTGTTCTGCCTAAATTACTTTAATTTTCATGTCGAAATCAATAGCCTTTTAGACGACAAAGATTTCTTCTTGCAGTTATCGTGGGGGTGTTGAAGAATAACTGCTAAAGACACAAATGAATAGGACCATACTGTGGTTGCTCCTAAGAGTAGGAGGAGGACGAGATAAATGAACAAGCGCCTTTATGGGATTTTAGTGGTGCCGGCATCATAAACTGTTGTACACCAAGCTTGGCAACACTTGCACTGCCAGATGCTGTGCATTTGCAACAAAATGTAGTGTATGTAATTGCAGTTGTAGTCGCATTAAGTAGTTGTAAGTAGATGACTAATTGTATACACTGTGTATCCACGTATTGGGCGACTTACAACAGCAATCAGTTCTCACTGACTGGACGTAAGATGAATTGGGTGCAAGTTGACCCATCCTGTCACTAGATGATAGTATGGGGCATAGTGTAATGCATAATAAGAGTATGTAATATATAAATCATATTGTTTGATCTTTATTTTACCCTTGTGGATCTATTATCTTTATTATTATAATTATTATTATTATTATTATTATTATTATTATTATTATTATTATTATTACTAATTTTATTATTTTTATTATAAACATATCTCTCTTCACTTGGAATCCCTCAACTTTTTGTCAGTGAGACAACATGGCTTCAGAGAAGGTAGATCAACAGGAATCTTACAGGAAAGAGAGGGCTGGGCAGATTGCATATTCCTAGACTTCCAGAAAGCATTTGACACTGTCCCACACGGGAGACTTATTAAGAAGCTGTTGGCAATGGCTAGAATAGGTGGAAATGTCTTGGAATGGATAAAAACATACTGAGAAGGAAGGGAACAGAGGATTAGAGTAAGATAGTCAGTGTCTGAATGGAGAAGAGTTAGTAGTGGAGTTCCACAGGGTTCAGTTTTAGGACTACTTTTGTTCCTTGTATATGTAAATGACCTACCAGAGTCTGTAAATTCATTCATGAATATGTTTGCAGAGATTGTGAAGAAAGTAAGAAACGAGAGCAATAGTAGAGAACTTCAGGAAGATCTCAATAGTCTGCATGAGTGGTCAGAAAAGTGGCTAATGAAATTCAATACTTCAAAATGTAAGGTAATGAGAATGGGTACAAGTGCAAGAAGGCCCAAGCTTTACTACTCGGTGGCAGGAGTACAACTTTAAGAGACAGAGAATAAGAGATCTAGGAGTAAAAATAAATGGCAGATGTCTCCAGAAATGCATATAAATGGCATAGTAAAGGCAGCATATGCTTTCTAAGCAAATGTAAGGGTAGCCTTCAGGCAAATGGACAAGGAATTGTTCAGAAATATATATGTAACCTATGTGAGGCCAAAACTTGAATATGCAGCCCCCTTTTGGACTCCGCACTTGAAAAAGCACATAGTTAAGCTGGAAAAATTTAAAGACATGCCATGAAACTGGTGCCAGAAATATGCAATCTCAGTCATGATGAGAGGCTGAGGGAATTAGACTTACCATCACTTGAAACTAGCAGATTGAGGTGGTATATGGTGACAGTCTTTAAATTCCTTCATGGTTATGATAGAGTAGATTTGGATCGATATTTTGTTATGGCTAGCACTAGAACTAGAGGTCATAGTCTAAAGCTTCGTAAGAAAACTTCTTTGCAAGATGTAAGGAAGTACTTTTTTAGTGTAAAAGTAGTTGATAATTGGAATTCGCATAGCGAAGAGGTAGTTAATGCTAACTCAATCCATAGTTTTAAGGACAAGCATGATAAGTATCACTAAGTACAAAATGGAACCAATCAGGAGACGGGAAGTTACGAGCTTTGGGCTCTTTCCCGTAAGCACAATTAGTTAATATCACACACACACACACACACACACAAAATGACTATATGGAACCGATCAGGAGACGGGAAGTTACAGTTGTCTCTTTTCCGTAAGCACAATTAGGTAATTATACTCACTCACACACACACACATGCACGCACACACACACACACACACAGAGTAGCTTGTTGCATACCTTCCACCAAAATAGGAGTTATACATGCCAGAGAGATATAGTTCAATAAAGAGTGTAAGAGAGCTTAGGAGTGTAGAGACAAATGGTGGAAATGGTATAAGAGAAGAAAAGCAAAAATGCCTGGCAGACTTATAAAGATCAAGAAATGATTAATTAAGTTAAAGATGAGAGGCGGGGAGAGACTATGAAAGGGATATCACCAGGAAGGCTAAAGAAAATTCTAAACCTTTACACAGCTTTATCAAAGAAAAAGTAAAGGTCAAAGAACAGGTTTTACACCTAAAGAGAGCACTGAGATGGATGCAGAGATCTGCGAAGAATTGAACGAGGTGTTTCAGTCTTTATTTACAGCTGAAAATACCCCACCCCCTCAAATTGCAGAGATAGGAGGGCCGGTATTAGAGAACATAATTTTTTCAGCCACAGATTTTGATTATATATCCCCTTATGTACTTAAGAAATGCGCTAAATCAATGCCGGTGGCACTATGTATCATATTTGAAAAATCGCTGGAAACTGGGGAAATTCCAAGATGCTGGAAACAAGCAAATATGCTACCTATCCTCAAAAGGGAAGGAGGGATACAGCTCTAAACTATAGGCCTGTTTCTTCGACCAGCATTGTTTGCAAAGTTATGGAGTAACTACTAAGAAAAAACATCTCTCTTCACTTGGAATCCTTCAACTTTTTGTCAGTGAGACAATATGGCTTCAGAGAAGGTAGATCAACAGTAACACACTTATAATAATTTTATGATGAGGTAAGCTTGATCTTACAGGAAAGACAGGGTTGGGCAGATTGCATACTCCTAAACTTTCAAAGGCATTTAATACAGTCCCACATGGGAGATTTATTAAGAAGCTGCAAGCAGTGGCGAGTATAGGTGGAAATGTCTTGGAATGGATAAAAACTTACTTAGAAGGAAGGGAACAGAGGGTTAGAGTAAGACACCCAGTGTCTGATTGAAGAAAGGTTAGTAGTGAGCCTCCATAGGGTTCAGCTTCAAGGCCACTTTTGTTCCTTGTATATGTATATGACCTACTAGAGTCTGTAAATTCATTCATGAATATGTTTGCAGATGATGCAAAGATTGTGAAGAAAGAAACGAGAAAAATGGTAGAGAATTGCAGATAATGCAAAGATTGTGAAGAAAGTAAGAAACGAGAACAATGGTAGAGAACTTCAGGAAGACTTAAATAGTCTGCATGAGCAGTCAGAAAAGTGGTTAATGAAATTCAATACTTCATAATATAAGATAATGAGAATGGGTACACGTGCGAGAAGGTATAAGCTTGAATACTCAATAGCAGGAGCAGAACTTCAAAAGATGGAGAATGAGAGAAATCTAGGAGTAAAGATACTGGCAGATTTGTCTCCGGAAATGCTTATAAATGGCATAGTAAGGACAGCATATGCTTTCTTAGCAAATGCAAGGGTATCCTTCTGGCACATGGACAAGGAAATGTTCAGAAATATTTATGTAAACTTTGTAAGGCCAAAGCTTTAATATGCAGCCCCCTTTTTGAATTCACACCTGAAAAAGCACATAAACTGGAAAAAGTTCAAAGGCATGCCACGAAACTGGTGCCAAATATACACAATCTCAGTTACGAGGAGAGGCTGAGGGTATTAGACTTGGCATCACTCGAATCTAGAAGAATATAGGGGGGACATGGTGACGATTTTCAAATTCCTTATTGGTTATGACAGAGTGGATAGGGATCGATAATTTGATATGGCTGGCACTAGAACTAGAGGGCATAGTTCAAAGCTTCGTAAGAAAACTTCTTTGTAGGATGTAAGGAAGTACTTTTTTAGTGTGAGAGTAGTTGATGATTGGAATTCGCTAAGCAAAGAAGTAATTAATGCTAACTCTATCCATAGTTTTAAGGACAAGTATCACTAAGTACAAAAATGGAACTGACCAGGCGATGGGGAGTTGCGAGCATGGGGCTCTTCCCCGTAAACACAGTTAGGTAATTCATTACACATACAGAGAGAGAGAGTTATACAGAAGTGTAATATAGTTTTGTAGATGTGGTAAAAAAAAAAAAAAAAAAATATATATATATATATATATATATATATATATATATATATATATATATATATATATATATATATATATATATATATATATATATATATATATATATATATATATACCTAGTTCTTAGAATAATGCAAAGATAGGTTCTCAGAAGTGCCGAGTATTGTGATTTTCGCGTAATTTAACGAGTATTTTCCATAAGAAACAATGATAATGGGCACGATACATTCCAAAACCGTCCATTGACACACTATACCAAAGATATCAGATAAGTAAACGTGTTTTATAAGTACATAGCAAGGCAGAAAGACCTGTAGTTATTTATATTAACATGCAAATAGTATAGATTATAAAAGATATACAGATTTACTGTACAGTAAACTAATTAATTCACTTTGTTATGCAGTGGGCAACAGGCATACACTGGGACATGCTTGGTGGCGGTGAGCACAAAAAATAGGCGAAAGATTTATGCGTTTTGAAGGGAAGCCAGAGCTAATGTGAGCACAAGGATGCAGACAATTGCCTCCTCCGTATCAGCTGATGCACCCTCGAACACTATTTCCCTGACGATATTATATCGCAAGTTTGTTTGCTGTTTATTCTTAATGCTTTTCTTCAATTCTCTTCATAATATTCGATTGCATTAAGCGGTAGAAGAGGAGGAGGATGTGGGAGAACGAACCTCTATCGGCAAACATTTTGCTGCTTCTGTATCAGCTGATGCTTATCACTATTCAGGCACAATATCTTACTCAAAAAATATTTATTTACTCCACCCTATTTGGGGTTTATCTAATTTTCAAGATTATAGTATTATTAATATTCCTTGGTTCTAAACATTATTCTATCTTCTTTACATATCGACCATGCTGCACGAAATCTTAACGTAAACAAAAATCAGCTGAGACAAAAAGAAAACTATGCAATTCATTACAAAGAAGACGTATATCGTACTGTACATGGGAAGCTTAAATGATATATATATTCTCTACATGTTATATCCCTGACGATATTATATTGAAACTTTGTTTGCTGTTTGTTCTTAATGCTTTTTTGCAATTCTCTTCATAATATTCAATCGCATTAAGCTGTAGAAGATGAGGAGGATGTTGGAGAACGAACCTCTATGCACAAACGTTTTGCCTCTTCCATATCAGCTGAAGTTTATCACTATTCAGGCACAATATCTTGCTCATAAAATATTTATTTACTAACTTTATTTGGGGTTTATCCAATATTCAAGATTATAATATTATTAATATTCCTTGGTTCTAAACATTATTCTATCTTCTTTACATATTGACCATGCTGCATGAAATCTAAACGTAAACAAAATTCAGCTGAGACAAAAAGAAAACTATACAATTCGTTACAAAGAAAACATATATCGTACTGTACATGGGAAAATTAAATGAAATATGTATATTCTCTACAAGCTATTTCCCTAACAGTATTATATCGAAAGTTTGTTTGCTGTTTGTTCTTATTGCTTTTTTTCAATTCGCATAATATTCGATCGAATTAAGAGGTAGAAGAGGAGGAGGATGGGGGAGAACAAACCTCTATCCACAATCGTTTTGACTTCCGTATCAGCTGATGCACCCTTGCACGCTATTTCCCTGACGATATTATATCGAAAGTTTGTTTGCTGTTTGTTCTTAATGCTTTTTTTCCATTATCTTCATGATATCCGATTGCATTAAATGGTAGAAGAGGAGGAGGATGGTAGAAAAGTGTCTCCGAGGCAGTCGATTATTTACTAAAACAAAATTTTTTTTATTTATTTTTTGCATGGGCATTATTTGCGAATTTAGCATTTTTTTACTATTATTTTTTAGGGGCGTAATTCCAGTTTTGCTAATTATAAATGCGAGTAAAAAGCGAACTATATATATATATATATATATATATATATATATATATATATATATATATATATATATATATATATATATATATATATATATATATATATATATATATATATATATATACACATGAGCCATTTTTCCCCTTATAAGGAGAGTCGCTGAGTCAAGGCAAAATGCTCTGACTCTTTGGGAAGAGAAAATACAAAGGAGGGGATTCCCAGTCCCCTCGCTCCGCCTCATTTAGTCGACTTACGATATTCAGGGGAACACGGAGGAAGTATTCTAGCCCCCCTCTCTCAGGGGGAATATATATATATATATATATATTTATATTATATATATATATATATATATATATATATATATATATATATATATATATATATATATATATATATATATATATATATATACACAGTGGTGACCCCAACTCACGAACACCTGTACCCATGAACAAACCAAACCACAAACAAAAAAAAAAAAAAAAATTGACCCCCACCCCACGAATAAATTCCAACCCACGAACATAAACTGTCTTGGCCTAGCCACCACGTGTCCCATTCAGCCGCTCTCAGCCGCCTCGTGGGTTCCACTCGGCCGCTATCAGCAGCTTTCGGTTTTGCATTGGTGCCCGCACTGTGTGGTTCGTTCGTGATTTGATCATAGTTCTTGCTTATTATCCATTGTTTTACTTTTATTATAGTCCTTTGTATGGCTCCTAAAAAATTTAAAAGTTTTAGTGATATTGGCGTCAAACACTCCAGATGCATAACAGTGGAAACGAAAAAAGATATAGTCGCAAAACATGAAAATGAGGTGCATGTATCTGATCTCGCCACGCAGTACAACATGGCGAAATCGACCATCTGTACTATTTAAAAAAACAAAGAGATCTGAAAGGCAGCTGACGTGGCTAAGGGAGTAAATATATTAACGAAGAGAAGGTCACAGGTAATAGAAGAGGTAGAAAAATTTTTATTGTTGTGGATAAATGAAAAACAGTTGGTTGGAGATAGTATTAGCGAGGCCATAATATGCACTAAGGCTTTGCAAATCCACCAAGATATAGTAGCAAACTCTCCGAGTTCTAGTGGTGCTAGACTGGAGGAATTTAAAGCCAGTAAAAGCTGGTTTGAGCACTTTTGTCGCCGAACTGATATTCATAGCGTCATTAGACATGGAGAGGTGGCTAGTTCCGATCAAAAGCAGCATGTTCTTACATAAAGGAATTAGCTAAATATATCGAGAGTGAAGGTTATATCCCGTCACAAGTGTTTAATTGTGATGAAATGGGACTTTTGGAAGAAAATTTCCAAAAGAACCTATATAACCCAAGAGGAGCAATCACAGCCTGGCCACAAACCAATGAAAGACAGTCTTACCCTTTTATTGTGTACTAATGCTAGTGGGGATTGTAAGATCAAGCCTCTATTAGTTTACCACTCTGAAAATCTGCGTGTTTTTAAGCGCAATAACATCTTGTAGGCTAGCTTCCTAGTAATGTGCATGTCAAATCCAAAGGCTTGGGTCATGCGGAGTTTATTCCTAGAGTGGTTGATTGCAGTGTTTGCACCAGCAGTGAAAAAATATCTTGAGGAAAATGATTTGCCCCTTAAGTGTCTTCTCATAATGAATAATGCTCCTGCCCATCCTCCAGGTGTGGAAAAAGATCTCGCTATACATTACGACTTCATTAAAGTAGAATTCTGCCACCCAACACCACTCCTATCCTCCAGCCCATGGACCAGCAGGTAATTTCTAATTTTAAAAAGTTGTATGCGAAGGGTCTTTTTGCCAGGTGTTTCCAGGTCACTAATAACACGGATTTGACCCTTCGTGATTTCTGGAAAAACCACTTTAATATCCTCCACTGCATTGGCCTTCCTGAAAATGCATGGAAGGAGGTCTCATATCGTACATTAACTCCACCTGGAGGAAACTCCGGCCAGGTTGTTTAGTTGATAGAGACTTTGAAGGCTTCAAAGAGGAGGTAGCTATTCAATTTGTGAATGAAATTGTGACCACGGGCAAAAGTTTGGGCTTGGAGGTCAATGTGGAGGAGCTAGTGGAGGACCACACGGAAAAATTACTTGAGTTGCAACATGAACAGGTAAAGATTCTCCAAGAGGAGCAGTCACTAGAGGAAGGGGATGAGAGGGTAAAAGTGTCATGTGAAGAATTGAAAGAAATTTTTAGTAAGTGGATGATGTGGAGGCTTTTATTGAGAATCATCATCCAGATAAAACTGTGGGCAATAGAGTAGTGAATATGGTAAATGACAATGCGATGAATATTTTTAGAAAAATTTACCAAAGAAGAAAACAACAAATTTCTCTGGATCGTTTCCATGTCCTAGTAGCCAGAGAAGAAGCTTTCAAAAGAGAAAAGAGAGAGAAAACACCAGAAATACAGCCTGTATAGGAAGAGTTCCCTAATGTTTTTATGGAAGGGGACTCTCCTTCCAAAAATCAACCCCCCTCCTCCTCCATCACCTTCCATGCATGCCAACAACAATCATCCACAAAGGTAAAGACAGTACTGTATTGTTATTATTAATTTTATTTTCCTTAATTTTTAATGTTATTTTCCTTTTACAGAGTATATATATTTCTTGTTTTTCATAACTTAAAAAAATTAAAAGAAATATTTTTGGTGACCTGGAACGGATCAATTGGATTTACATGCTTTTCAAATGGAAAATCAAATCCAACCCAAGAACACTTTTAGAACGGATTAAGTTTATGGGATGGGTGCACCACTGTATATATGTATATACAGTAATCCCTCGCTATATCTCGATTTACCTACCCCGAATTCAGTGCATCGTGGATATTTTTGGCAAGCATATGTATTTTATATCTCAGATTTTCTGGGTATATCACTGGAATCCACGATATGTGGAAATATTAAACTTTCCAGTATTTTCATTATTTTGTTGATAAAAAAAAAAGTATTTTCAAGCCTAAAAATAATAAAACAGTAAAAAATAGTAAAAAACATAAATTTCAACATGTAACTCAGTATTAAATCATAAAATACGATACCCCTATCGGCGTTTCGGAAAACGCAAAGTGTCGCATCTACGTGAGATAGTACATATAAAATTTCCAGTATTTTCATTATTTTGTTGATAAAAAAAAGTATTTCCTAACCTAAGAATAATAAAACAGTAAAAAATAGTAAAAAACATAAATTTGAACATGTAACTCACAGTATTGCATCATATAACATACGATACCGGGATCGGCGTTTCGGAAAACGCAAAGGGTCGCACCTACGTGAGATAGTACATATTAAAATTTCCAGTATTTTCATTATTTTGTTGATAAAAAAAAGTATTTCCTAACCTAAGAATAATAAAAGAGTAAAAAATAGTAAAAAACATAAATTTGAACATGTAACTCACAGTATTGCATAATATAAAATACGGGTAATTTAACAGTTTAGTATCCCTGCCGAATTTCGGCTATTTCCTGCCAATTTTTATCCTAACCATTCATAACCTTACCTAACCAGAAATACTATTCCTGGCTAGGTTAGTTTAGGCTAAGAATGGTTAGGTTAGGTTATGAATGGTTAGGTTAAGAATTGGCGGGAAATAGCCAAAATTCGGCCACGATAATAAACTGTTAAATTACTAAAATACGATACCAGCCGGTATTGGCATTTCAAAAAACGCAAAGGATCGCACCTACGTGAGATAGTACATATTAAAATTTCCAGTATTTTCATTATTTTATTTTTAAAAAAGTATTTCATAACATAAGAATAATAAAACATTAAAAATAGTAACAAACATAAATTTAAACATGTAACTCACAGTATTGTATCATATAAAATACGATACCGATATCGGCGTTTCAGAATATGCAGAGGGTCACACCTACGCAAGATAGTACATATTAAAATTTCCAGTATTTTCATTATTTTATTGATAAAAGAAAAAAAGTATTTCTTAGCCTAAGAATAATAAAACAGTAAAAAATAGTAAAAAACATAAATTTAAACATGTAACTCACAGTATTGCACCATATAAATTATGATACTGTCTTAGAAAACGAAAAGGGTCGCACAGAATGTTATTGGCTGATGGGTGGGAGACGACTAATCACAGAATTGTGTTCTGTATACTGGGGTCTGATTGACTTCTTCTTTGAAGCTTGATTCTCCCTGCATCTTCCATTTTCTTGACTCACCCATTCAGTTACTCACGTGTGCGCCTTTCTCGTTGTGCCTCTTACTACGTTGTGCTTGTGTTTTTTGTGAAACTTTTTCAACCTCTGCAATGCCGCCCAAGTGTCTTAAGCGGCAGATGTTCACCATAGCAGATAAGGTAAAATTGTTAGATAAGCTGAAGGATGGAAGAGGTTTCTCGGCTGTCGGCCGCCATTGGCTGTGCAGTATGTAAACGTCATCATAACATTATTCACGGTAAGCTTACCTATCACGTTCATATAGGATTACGCTTGCACTCTGTTATTTATGGTAAACTTACCTGTCACACTCATATAAATTTACGCTTGCACGCTGTTATTAATAAAGTAAAGTGTGAGTTGTTAACAGTGCAGGGAGGGTTTATACAGTAAAGATAAAAATAAATGTAAAATACCTGTAATAAATATGGTGCTCCTACTTCGCGGATTTTCACCTTTAACGGCTGGCCCCGGAACCGAAGCCCCGCGATAAACGAGGGAGCACTATATATATATATATATATATATATATATATATATATATATATATATATATATATATATATATATATATATATATATATATATATATTAAATCCCCTACTTTAGAACAACTAAATTAAGAAGATTGACAGATATGAACAAAAACTTACCCATAATCTACCCATGTATTAATGTATGTATTACTGTACTGTATATTATAATTACTGTATTAAAATTCATTAATACTTTATGCTTTTGTTCTGTATAGTAGTTAAGCGTCTTTATCCTAAATTTTGTAGAGTACTTCATATATATGTACTGTACAGTACTTTTCTAACCTAAACAAATTTTACGAACATTGCTACTTATGAACGGACTTATGGAACCTAACTCGTGTGTGTGTCTATATATATATATATATATATATATATATATATATATATATATATATATATATATATATATATATATATATATATATATATATATATATATTATATATATATATATATATATATACAGTGTTACCTCCCTTATTGCGGTAGTTCGGTTCTGGGACCCGGCGCGAACCATGAAATCTGCAGAGTAGGATCAGCCTATATGTACATAGATATTTTAATGTATTTTTACGTTTACACTGTATAAACCCTCCCTGTACTGTTAAAACAACACCCTTTACATTATAAATAACAGCAAGCAATGTAATTTTTTATGAAAGTGATAGGAAAACTTACCGTGAATGAGGTGCTGATGACTTGACATACATAGGTACAGTATTTTACAATAATTTTTACGTTTACGTAAAATAGCGGCCGACATCCACAAACTTTTTTCCTTCTTTCAACATATCTTAAGAGTTCCACTTTATCTACAATGGTTAGCATTTTCCTTTGCCGCTTAGGCTCACTACAAGAAGCCTTAGAAGATGAAGGATGCTTGGGAGGCATTGCAAAGGTTAAAATATGCAAGTAAAAAAATCACAAGCAAAACATATTAATAATTATAAGCACAACGTGAATGGCGCACACGAGTGAGGTGAGACAATGGAAGATGGTGGAACCCTTTGTCCGAAACGCTGATAGCGGTATCGTATTTTACATGTTGCAATACTGTTAGTATTTATGTTTTTTACTATTTTTAACTGTTTATTATTCTTAGGCTAAGAAATACGTTTTTTTTTATCAATAAAATCATGAAACTACTGGAAATATAAATATATATGCTAGCTCACGCAGCTGCGACCCCAATACATTGTACGCTATCGAACACAAGCAAAACGTTTAATAAGCACAACGTGAACGGCGCACACGTGTTAGACTGAACGAGTCTTTGTCCAAAACGCTGATAGTGGTATCGTATTTTACATGTTGCAATACTGTTAGTATTTATGTTTTTTACTATTTTTTACTGTTTTATTATTCTTAGGCTAATAAATACGTTTTTTTATCAATAAAATCATGAAACTACTGGATATATAAATATATATGCTAGCTCACGTAGCTGCGACCCCAATACATTGTATGCTATCGAACACTGTTTCGCATGATGCAATACTGTGAGTTATACTGTACGTACGTATATCATTCAGTTATTAGTACAATGTATATTAATTTAAAATTCATTTACTTATTTGATGATTGTACAAAATCTATTGTATTTATTCATTGTAATTTGGACCAAATATTCCTTTTGTAAAGATTTTACTGTACTTTTCAAAAGAGGTGGTCAATAAACGTATCTATATATCTACCTAAATTTATGTTTTTTACTATTTTTTACTGTTTTAATATTCGTAGGCTTGGAAATAATTTTTTTTTATCAATTAGATAGTGAAATATGTTTTTTTCAATAAAAAAAAATTAAAATACTGAGAATTTTGTTTTTTTTATTTTAATACTTTTGCATATACCCATGAAATAAAATAATAATTTATCCAAAAAAACCGCGATACAGTGAGAACGCGAACCAAGAAACGCGAATAACCGGGGGAACACTGTATATATATATATATATATATATATATATATATATATATATATATATATATATATATATATATATATATATATTATATATATATATATATATACATACACCTTGTTCCTTTTATACACGATTTCTTTATATGCGAAATTGCAATGACGCCCCCCAAAAATAATAGTAAAAAATTCGGAATTCGCGAATAACGCCCCCCTCTTTTTTTTTTTTTTTTTTGACAACAGGATGGACCAAAAAATGATAAAATAAAACAGCCTTTATCAGGCTGTAAAGAGAAACAGATGGAGAGTATAATGACCTGTCAGATGTGAAGGGATTATAAAAGATGTGTAATGAATATCCAGCTCTCTGCTGGGTTTTAATATACCTCTGCATTACTCTCATGATGTCTATTCCAAAAATTCTCCTTAGATCTTATTATTATTATTATTATTATTATTATTATTATTATTATTATTATTATTATTATTATTATTATTATTATTATTTTTAACAATAATTTTCCTTTGATGATGATTGTGGAGATTATTATTATTATTATTATTATTATTATTATTATTATTATTATTATTATTAATATCATTATTATTACGAATTTGTAATTAAACCATTATTTTTGCAATAAATAATGTAGTTTTGGTTGAATGAACAAGAGTTAATCAAAGATTCTCTCTCTCTCTCTCTCTCTCTCTCTCTCTCTCTCTCTCTCTCTCTCTCTCTCTCTCTCTCTCTCTCTCTCTCTCTCTCTCTCTCTCTCTCTCTCTCTCTCTCTCTCTCTCTCTCTCTCTCTCTCTCTCTCTCTCTCTCTCTCTCTCTCTCTCTCTCTCTCTCTCTCTCTCTCTCTCTCTCTCTCGTTTCATTTCACTTACATTATATAGAATATATTTATATTAAAAGGAGAATAGTCTTACAAACAACGCATACATCAGTTACTTTACAAGCTGATGAGTCGTTTGGGGCAGCAAATGATAAATATAATAATGCACTTTTAATAAAAATGTTAATGAGTTAAAAGACCGTTAAATTAATTTCCTTTCCACGAATCCTTTGTAATGTCTCTCTTAAACAGGAATTAGGTAGAAATTTTTCATCTTATTATGTAAATACAATTATTGCTTTAGTCATAATCACGTTCATTACAGTGCTCATTTTAAAGGTAATAAACCTAAGTTTTAATTCGTTTTTTGTAAAGAAATATGAGAGAGAGAGAGAGAGAGTAATTGGATGCATTTTATTAACAAATTTGTCATTCAGAAACCAGATACAAATTTTAAAGTGGAAGGAGGATGCAAAACACGTGTTCTGAAAATATTAAGAACATAAGAATAGGGGACACTGCAACATGCTTACTGGCACACACGAGGCAGTTCCATTTTTGAATGATATTTTCAGCATGTCTAACCTATTCTATTCTACTCTACTTATTTATTCTATTTTTCTTTTTATGATTTTTATAATAAACACTAATCTATTCATACCCACCCTACCTCTGTCATATGTCTATCTAATCTACATTTGAAGGTGTCTAAGGTATTGGCATTTATTATCCTACTAGGAATACTCTACGGTATTACCAAGCCAATTTTCACCAATTTCCCTTCTGAACATAAAATTTATCAAGATTAAATCCATTACCCATTAGGAGTTCTGGTTTGATCATGAATTTTTTAAACTTGATTAATATCACCCTTGTTAATCCCTTTAAACCATTTATACACCTCAATCATATCCCCCCTAACTCTGTGCCTCTCTAGAGAAGGTAGATTAAGTTTTTTTAATCTGTCATATGGTAGATTTAGGCATTCCATAATTAATTTTTTTTTTCGTTTTTTAGTCTTGCTTTGGTTATTTATAATTCTTATTTTATCTTTATAAACATTTGCAGATAGAGGTTCGTTCTCCTGCATCCTCCTCCTCTTCTACCACATAAGTTACTTGCTCACTGCCACCATGCATGTCCCAGTGTACTGTATAACTGTTGCCCATTGCATAATAGAGTAAAGTATAGTAATGTATGTTAATTTCTAGCTGTAAAGTGAATATGAATATCTTTTGTATACTCTTAAAAATAGATACAGGGCTTTCTGCTTTGCTATGTAGTAATAAAATATTTTTTTTACTTATATCTTTGGCATGGTGTGTCTATGTAAGGTTTGGAACGTATCTATGCCCTTTATCATTGTTTCCTATGGAAAATAACTCGTTTTTTCACGCGATTTTCCATTTACACGACACTTCTGAGAACCTATCTAGACGTTATTTTGAGAGCAAGGTGTATATATATATATATATATATATATATATATATGTATATATATATATATATATATATATATATTATATATATATATATATATATATATATATATATATATATATATATATATATATATATATATATATATATATATATATATATATATGCAGCAATAGTAACTTTAAACCTGGATTAGTAGATATGATGCTAATTAGTGTTTAACAATTTTTTTTTTTTTTTTTTTTTTTATGTGACACTGGGACAGGCAGAAACTGCCCTCATCATTAAAGGCCCGGGCAAGAGAAAATACCAAGACGAAGGAAAAGAAAAAGGTTAAGGACAAGGCAGAGATTAGGTAATGTCATACAAAGGAAAACGACAGACAGAAAAAAACAGTCAAAGTACAGAGGACCCAGAGATATGGAGGACTAGGCTCTGAGATGACGATAGATCGTCTTTTTGAAGAATGAAAGGTCATAAGAATTAGGAAAGACAGAAGGAGGAAGAGAGTTCCAGAGTCTGGAGGTAGATGGGAAGAAACAGTTGCTGCACCGACCAATCCTCGAGCTACAGATATCCACACAATACCTGTGAGATGAGGCAGCTTGGCGAGTGTTACGCAGCCTTGGCAGTGGGGGAGGGATGCAACTCACCAACTCATCAGAGCAGCAATGGAAGTAGTAGCGATAGCAAGCGAAAGAAAAGATACCTTACGGCGAAGAGAGAGAGAATCCAGATTAGAAGTAAGAGAAGAATCATTAATGAGCTCTGACTGCCTTAGATTCAACCCTATCAAGAAGATAAGTGAAGGAAGAAGCACCCCAGATGTGTGAGCAGTGTTCTAAGCAGGGACAGATAAGACCTTTGTAAATTTTAAGTAACTGCAAAGAGGAAAAGTAATGACGAAAACGAAACAAAACCCCAATTTTTTTGATGAAGATTTAGAAATTTGGATTATGTGATTCCTCCTAGACAAGTTAGAGGCTATTTGGATTCCTAATATGTTGATAGATTTAAGAGGGTAAATTTCATTGGTTTCGAAGACAATAGGGTTATCAGGAGGAGAAGAAGATAAAGAGATAGCTAGAAACTGTGTCTTGGAGGCATTGAATTTAACTAAACTTTGAGTGCCCCACTCAGATACTCTCTGCAAATCGGAATTAAGAGTAGAAGAAAGAGTGTTACGAGATTAATTTCGAGTAACAGATGAAGGTTGTGAAGAAAAGGCAGAGGAAAAGTGAAGGGTAGAATCATCAGCAAAGGCATGAAAAAGAGAGGAAGATGGGGATTGTAGAAGATCATTGATGAAGAGAAGGAACAGAGTAGGTGAAGGAACAGAGCCCTGTGGAACACCACTGGTAACAGAGAAAGGGCTAGATGTTGCGCCATCAACAACTACAGATATAAAACGGTCAGTAAGAAAACTAGAAATTAGAGGACAGAAAGAAGGGGTAATGCCTTAGGCAGGGAGTTTGGCCAACAGAGCCTTGTGCCAGACAGTCAAAAGCCTTAGAGATATCAAGGGCGACGACAAAGGATTCCCCATAGTTCCTCAGAGATGATGACCGTACATGAGTAAGATAGGACAGGAGATCACCAGTGGATCTTGCCTTGCGGAAGCCGTACTGGTGATCGGAGATAAGTGAGTTAGATTCAAGGCCTTTCAAGAAGTGAGAATTGAGCAAAGTTTCGAAAACTTTAGCAATAGAGGAGGTTAGGGCAATAGGTCGGTAGTTAGAAGGAATAGAGCGGTCACCCTTCTTAGGAACAGGTTGAACTAGAGCATGCTTCCAAGATGAAGGATAGATACTGGTTGACAGAATGAGGCGAAAAAGACGGCAAAGCCTGGGAGCCAGTTCATCTGCAAACTCCTTAAGGAACTTTGCAGGGATACCATCGGGACCAGATGCCTTGTTCGTCTTTAGCGAGCGAAGAACCTTATGAACTTTGCGTGAAGAAAGGATAAGGGAGGGCATAGGGTTAGAGAGGGGTAAAGACTGAGGAACAGGTGCGCTGGAGTCGTTTATAGAAGAGTTGGCAGAAAAATGAGAGCCAAAGAGAGTGGCTTTGTCAGTGGGAGAGCAAGCTATAGAACCATCAGAGCAAATGAGAGGGGAAAGCTTGAGTTACAGAAGTTTTTGGAGAGGTTTTTGGCTAAGGACCAGAAGCATTTGTCAGTGGGAGAGGAGTTAAGGTCATCAACTTTCCTTCTTATAAAGGAAGCCTTAGACCTACGAATCTGAGCAGTACAGCGATTCCTAGCTATAATAAAAGCAGAGCGAGTTAAATCGGAAGGAGAGGCTTGGTAAGATCGGTGAGCCCGATTCCTAGCCTGGATAGCCATGGAGCAGGCACGGTCAAACCAAGGTTTAGGGGGAGAGAAAGTTTTTGTAGAAGAGGGGATGTACGCCTCCATTCCCGCGGTCATGATCTCGGCAACTTTTAGAGCTACCTGATCAGGGTTGCGGGACCGAAAGCAGTAGTCATCCCATGGGAAATCAAAGAGAAAGTTACGCAAATTTTCATGTTGGGTACGCTCGAAGTGCCAAAGGCGGCACTGAGTAGGAGGGATTGGTGGTGGGGGAGCGAAAATGGAAGAGACTGAGATCATAGAGTGGGCAGATTTACCAAGAGGGGAAAGCACAGAATAAGAGTAGCTTGAAGGGTTAGAAGTAAAAAGTAGGTCAAGAGTGTTTGCAGCATGTTCGTGACGATCAGGAACACGAGTAGGATGTTTGATCATTTGCTCCAGATCGTGAGTAATAGAGAAAGCATGGGCCTTGCTTCCTCCCTCATCAGTGTGAGAAGAATTAAGCCACTCACTGTGGTGTACATTGAAGTCTCCAATGTAGAGAACTTCGGCATGTGGGTGAGAAGATAGCAAGGACTCATGGCATGAGGACAGATATTCAAAGAAAGACACAAGCTCGGTGGAGTTTGGAGAACAGGGGCCAACTGTGGACCTTCCATAAATAATAAAAATGTGAGGAAAGAAGCAAGTAAAAGTGACAGATGTTGGGAATGTTGTGACTTGTCAAATGTAATGGAATAGCAAGAGATGTGTAATGAATATGCCAGAATATTCATTGTAGATGTAGGCATGAGGAATGAACCAGTCCTAGTTGCATCCTAATACCTTCAGTTGTAGTCTGGTGTTGATATTCTCTCATAATTGCTTGATAGTCCACTTGTGTTGTATAATTTGTTAATACAATGGGTCCTCAACCTACGATAGAGTTTGTTCCTCACGATGTGTCGTAACCCTATTATCCATGGAAGTTGGAGCACACCTAAGTAAGCACCTACGTCACCCACCTATGCGAATGCAGTAGAAAAGTTTCTTCTTCTTCCAACATTTTACAGTCTCTAATTTCACTTCCATGGTGGTGGCGCTTTTTTTTTTTTTTTTTTTTTTTTTTTTTTTTTTTTTTTTTTAAAAGAGCACTGCCATCAGAAGAATCAGTTCAATGTTAGGAGACATAATTTGTGCCAAAAATGATAAAAAAAAGAAGCAAAAGAATTTGTGATGCATTGTAACCATGATTTTTTTTATTTTTTTAATTTTATTTACTTAAACCTTTATTTCCATTTCAATACAATACCCCCCACTGTGGTGTCCAACCACAGCAGTTCCTGCCAGTAAACAGCTTAAACTCGTGGTCTTGGACGGGAACTGATCTTTCGACCTCGTGAATGCGAAGCCAGCGCGTTACCACTGTACTAGCCAGCAGGATGAAACTTCGTAGGTCGAGAATCTCGTAAACTGAGGATTCCCTGTATATCGTATCAATATGTTTATTTTAGTTACGGGTTGTGAAAGATAAAAAAGTTCCTCCCTTGTATACTAAGCATGTCTTAAGACCTGACTAAAAGTACATTCCTTTTGGTGGAGAAATTGGAATTTTCCTTCCACTACATTTGTCATCTTTGTTGTAGGAGGTAAATTGCAGTATGTATCCTTGGTGATGGGACAGGGACCGTGACGTGAGGGCTGAAAATCTTCCTCCCTCCTTACTTTCTTTAACATTATTTTTACAAAGCACAATTGAGCCTTGGTGTATTGCTTACTTTGGTGCTTTTGTAGTCACCCTGGTAGCTTCAGTGGGCTATGGCCTCATGTTGAAAAGCTTACTGTATAAGATTTTACACATTTTTATTATCTCTCTACCTATATCCAATGGCCCCATTCTTTCATGTAAGAGGGGTTACTGAGCCAATGAACACGCATTCACCTTAAGCCAAGACACACACCTGAAATTTTCTAGTCACATTGCACTACCTTTTTTATTTAAAGAATAAGAAATATTAATGTTATAATTCATGAGGTTGTTAATAGTACCATAGGATATGTATATGAAGGAAATGGTAATCTTAGTGGCAAACCCAAAAGTGAAATTGATTGATATCGAAATATTAATACTTTTGCATTGTATTTAAGTATTATATACACGAGTCATAAATCTGTGTACCCATACATATGTTACCATAGTTGTATATGAAAAATATTAGAGTGCATTATGCAGTTTAGTGTAATACTTCATATATGTTGGAACTTGCAAGTGACATGTTGTAGGATGAGAAATGTAACATGTTTTAAATTTCTTTCTTTCAGGTTTTGTGGTCGTAAAATCCGAAGAGAAGATAATTAAAATATTAAAAATATTGGAGGAGGTACCAGGTCACTTGAGCTGTAATGGTAGTAAATAGAAGGAAAGAGAAAATATGTAATCTTTAGGCATATCGATGCACTATACTTGATCCAGATGTTTCGTTGTCTCAGTTTGTCAACTTGAGATTACACCTCTTGGAAAGGAGAGGTATAATATTTTCTTTTAGTAACCCTTCATTAGTACCCTTAGAAGGGTTTTCACATTAAAATTGAATTAATGATTTGAAAGCTAATATGCTGCCTTCAACCTCATCTCCTGTGGAGTCGGCCTCAGTACCAGCATCCCTTACTGAGACCTTGTCATGTTCCCCTGACTATTTAACACAGAAAAAAGGGGGGTACATGTTGCAGACCTAAAGAAAGAAAACGTTTGACATTCCATCTAAAGGTGACTTTCATTTATATAGCCCACAGTCTAATCATGAGGAAGGGTGCTCTTCCTCAGTTCATCCTCCTGATTTATGTAGTGAGAGTGGCCAAGAGCATCAACATTCATTTGACCCTCATAAACGAAGCAGTCTTTCGAGTGAAGAGGATGTTGATGATACTATAGCTCAAGCTGTGTGTGATACCAAGTTTGTGACAAGTTTATCTCATATCAATGATCCTGAACAGAATATTTTAGAGGAGAACGAAGCATTAGGGATACCATCATCCAAGCATTTAGAGGATGAGCATGCAATGGAAACAGAAAGCACTCTTCCTCCTATCAATTCTGTATCTTTACCAGATCTTGTGACACTCGCCGTGGAAGTCACAGTAAGCATCTTTTAGATAGTGGTGCTTTGAAAACTTATGAAAGAGACACACCGGGTGAGTCTGAGAGAGAATCCAGCCATGAGGCAAATGTCGAATCGGAAATCATAACATTATACTGTGTGAGACTGAACCTGTTGCAGGCAATAGTAAGGATAGAGTTGAAAGTGAGAGTTACTCTGTAGATTCTTGTGATGAAGATAATTTAGATAACAGACTATCAGCAGATGAAATGGTAGATGAAAATGTAGAAAGTGATGGTACCTGTGAAAGTAACATTTGGAAGAAAGTGATATTCCAAAAATAAATGAAGGTGATTGTGTTAGTTCTACTGATGATGGAATTTTAGAGTGTGCGAGTAGTGAGATTCAGGAATGTATGGGACCTGTAGAAGACTATTTGGTACATGATAACCAGCAGATATCTCTGGTTGCTTGTGGCATTACTCATTGTAACCCTTCGAGCTTCCAACAGCAAGATGTTGAAATGACCGAAGTCACTGAAGAAGAACAAGGTTTCCACTTGATAAGACACAACCTTCATCATTCCAGTCATCCAATGTTCCTCAATGGCCTTGTCTCTTCTACATAACTGAAGAACATCTCCCTAGCTTTTCCATCGACTCTCATGGAAGACATATTGGCTCTGTAAGAAATATTTTGTTGACCATTTGCAAAAAAAATTTAAGATATTTGAATATGGCTTTTGATGTAACTGCAGGTATTTTAGGCACCCTTTTTTAAATTAATTCTTATGTTAAGCAATTATATTTTTCAAATCTTGTAATAGTTTGGATATTGCTTTAAATGTAACTGTAGTTTTATAGCCACCCTCTGTTGGAATCCGTTCCTCTGTTTATTATGTAATTTGCTTTACATAATTTTGTATCAATCTGTCTTATTTGTTTTCGTAGAGAATTATTTTCTTAAGTTGACAAGTACTTAGTCTTTCAAAGCTTTGAAAGAGTTGATAGTATAATTGGTGTTTCATATATTGTTGCTCTTGTATGTTCTCTCCAAGCACTACCTGAACCACGTAGAACATTCTTAAAGGTGTTTCTAAGATGTTTTAATTTACACTTTTCACAAAGCATTTGAGTTCATTCAATTATTGATTAGTGTACATTTCCATTTATCGCTAGAAGAATGGCCATGGTGACCTGTGTGTACCTATGAATTTTTTATCATCTAATGTGCGCTTGCCTTTGCACTATTGTGGAAATAATGGCCTTTTTGGCTGGGAATTGTGTTTTTTGCCTTGAGGTTTCCGTATGATGTGACCTTGACTTTAAGTTTATTACCTCTTAAATACTTGGGATAATAGTCTGCTTACTATATGAGTTCCTTGTTTTTTTTTTTAATTATGACCCTAAGTCCCTTAGAAGCTAACAAGGTGACCACATGAACAAGCAGTATAGCTTGGAGTGCTTTCTCTCTCACCACTAGGGACAAGATTAATGAATGTGATTATTATTATTATTATTATTATTATTATTATTATTATTATTATTATTATTACTATATTATAATTATTAGTAGAGATGAGATGCCAGTTACAACTTCATTAATGGCAAAAGAATTCCGCTGTAGAGTTGATGTGTTTGCTTATTAATTGTGCACTATCACAGTTAGTCTAATGTGGGTTTTAGAATTGTTATTATTATTATAATAATAATTATTATTATTATTATTATTATTATTATTATTATTATTATTATTATTATTTATCCCTGGAAGTATGAGAGGAATCCCCCTACGCTCATACTCCCTATGTGGCATGGAAGCAAACTAATGGTTTATCTCTGTTGATGGGAGAGTAAGAAATCCATATTCGTTTCCCCTGCATGTTGTAGAAAGGGAGTTGGCAGAGTTTTTCCTTAAATTTTTTTCTTTCCATACAACAACTGGCAGAGTAGGTATATTGAAACATTACTTCCATAGTGTTTTTGCTTCAGGTGTGGCTGTCCTGTTAGCTGAAGGAAGTATTATTAGTATTGTTTTATTATATTTTGCAAGGTGTCACAATATTGTGCTAATTCGGCAGGATGGCCATAACAGATGCAGGAATATGGTGGGTGCAGAGTGTCAGCATATGTCATCAGTGAGTGCTTTGCTAGCTGTTCTTCGGATATTAATAATAACAATGATAATAATTATAATTTAGAGGGTGGGGAATACTGATCTTTCCATCCCTCTGTCCCTTTTTGGTCAAGTCTCAAATTGTGCAGAGCATACAACATTGAACTTTTGTCCCCCTCACTTGCAGTGATATCTATTTATGTCACAATATTGAGAATGCAAAGGCAAATATCTCTCCCCCATCATCTGGGTTGCTTTATATTATTATTATTTTTGATATATTTGTTTTTTTATGACCATGTAATATGTAGCAGGGTGACCTTCATGAAAGGAAAACCTAAAAGAGGACCTATCATTCTCTAGGTTTTTATATTTATGGTTGATATCATTACACTTATACTTGCTTACATCATTAATAATGACCATACTCTAATTTCGTCTCTGGATATTATTCATTTACGCTTCCAGATATCTCTTTAACTTTCTTTTTTTACTTTTCAATCTCAATGCCCATATATGAACTTTTTATTCAGTATCACTTTGCGCATAGCCCATAAAAGTTTGTTATTGATTTTTATTATAATGTCAGCAGGGCAGGCATAGAAAAGGGAAGATAGTCTGTTCATCAGCAAATAATATAACTTGGTTTAGATCACTATGACCATAACCAAATAATGAAAATCACAAATATGCACTGATTTTATTGAACAGCTTAACTCCAAGCCAAGCCTCGAGGTTCCTTAGTTTTGCCTCTTCCCTCGTGAGGATGTAAGAGGTAATAATATTATCACTTGATAATTGTTAAAATAATAAAGGGGAATATTCTGTATATTATGTATAATATCAAATGCTTTTGGAAAGTAGCAACTGCAGTTTTGGAGATAATTTTCTCATGCAGGAGTTATTGAATTAGTTAAGAAATGTCTTTACTTCAGAATATCTATATATGATGAGTTTGTGCACTCATTGTTTCATTATTCTGTCTTTGATGATATGAATAGCGTACTAGCATGAATATTGTAAAGGCTAAAGACGAACAAGAAGAATGATATTACTAACATGAGCTTAAGATTTAATATCAATACTCAAGAAGTATTGCCAAGCTATATGAGAATTTCTTCTCATTATTCCTATACTTCCTGCTTGCGTTGTTTGCTGTTCATTACTTTGTTTATGGTATCATAAACAACTAAGCTTGTCATGCTAACATTCAGCACAGAATTCACTCCAGAAAAGACTAATTAAAAGTAGAATCCATATGTACTGGAAAACTGGAATCATTCCATTGTCTAATACTGCAACTACTTCCTTTATATTAGAGCTGGAACCCTTTCCTTGTGTAAAAGTGGCATCCATTACTTTATCTATGCCAGCAACCCCATTTTGTTTTGCTTAGACGTGGAGTCCATTTCTGTATGTAGAACCAGAACACATCCTTTGTCTAGTATTGGAATCTATCCCTCTGTCTAAAACTGGAACCCATTCTCTTTGCCTAGAAGTGTTACCCATTCCTTGCTATAAATCATTATCATCTGAAACTCGCTCCTTTGTTTGAATCTAGAACTCACTCATTTGCATAGAACGGAAACCCTTTCCTTAATCTAGAGGTGGAACCTAATTTTTTGTCTAGAACTAGAACACTCTCCTTTGCTATAAACCATTTCATCTGATACTCATTCGGTTGTTTGAATCTGGAACCCACTCTTTTACATAGAACTGAAACCTTTGTATTGATTAGAACTTGAGCCTGTTCCTTTGTCTAGGGTTAGTTAATTGGACTCTATCCCTTGGTCTAGAACTGGAGCCCATACCTTTGGAGCTTATCAAATGCAATTTGAATATACGCTCTCAGAAACTATTTAAGGAAAATATATAAAAATGTTTCCTAAGAATTATATATTATAACTACTAATGTACTATTTTTACATAGAATTTGCATTTTATCAGGTAAAATGTAAGCACAGTGCAATAATTTAGGCATGATTTAAAGTATACAGGAGCTTTGGAATAATTTATATGCAAAGTGCATAAGTACTTTCATATAAAGGTATTGAACAGTTATTAAGGTGTTTGAGTAATGCGGGTTGGGGGTTGTGTAGCCAGTTGACCACAGAAAATGAGAAACCAATTTTTAGGCACAAAGGAAATCAGGGTCTCCTCCTCTTTTTTTAGCAGCAGCAGCATTATGAGTATATTACAGCAAAGGATATTATTATTATTATTATTATTTTTGTTTTGTCTCCATGTTGCCTATGAAGACTCTCTCTCTGTTGTGGCTGCTCAGCTAATCCAAAATCGATTCACTCTGGAAATAGAGATGGGACTGACAGTTCCAGCCTTCTGTTCACGATGTTTTTTTTTTTTTGTAGCCTCTCTGGTATTTGAGGCCTAAGGCCTAGATCCAGTAAGTTTCAGATGGATATGTGCCCTTTCTTCCTTTGCTGTCACCAGACAACCCCCTTCATTCAACCTCTCTCAGGGTGTGAATAAGTTGCACAACTAGAAGTCAGTAGCTGATGTATTTCTACATTAATATAGTTTGATGTACAATATTTCATACTGGCTGTTTATATCAGTGATATTGTCAATGCTTTTTGGTGCATAATCTTTTCACATAGAAATCTGGAGTCATATTTTCACTCATGTAATAGATATGTTTTTGTGTTCCTTTTCCTTATTGCTTATTTACCACAGAAAACAGTGATGAAAATCTATGTATACAATATCTAAGAAACAGAGAACAAAAAAATGGTGAAAGAAGTTGAATTTATGTGTGGAGGAATGATACCTCCATATCAAACTCCGTCTTTGTAGCATTTTGGATATATGTAAAGAAAGGATTTTCTACCATGGGCATTCCTTGATATTTTTGACCCCTGTAATGTCTATTTCATGATGCCTCACATGTATGAAAATCAGAATATATGACAGCCCTTTAAATATCACGATGGAGTACCATTTGTTCTGTAGTCAAAATCAAGTCATGGATGTCGACCAGTATAGAAAAAATTTGTTCCCTCTTTGATCAATTACCATATTGATGTCTGCCCTTGTCTTATTTTCTAAATATTGTAAAACCGGACAGCTATTGGACCCAGAAGTAATGCCAGTGATCAAAGCTCTTTCAAGGAGCCAAACCATGACATATGATCCCTCAAAGTTTTCCTTTTGTGAAGTATACAGTAATCCCTTGCTATATCACGGTTCACCTATCGCAAATTCAGTGCATCGCGGTTTTTTTTGGCGAGTTTTTTTTTTCTCGGTAATATGCAAGAATATTAAAATATAAAAAAGTAAAATTTTCAGTATTTTCATTATATTATTGAAAAAAAAATTTCATTATTTTATTGATAAAATTTTTTTTTTCCCAGCCTAAGAATAATAAAACAGTAAGAAATAGTAAAAAACGTAAATTTAAACATGTAACTCTGCACCATAGAAAGTATGATACGGGTATCGGCGTTTCAGAAACGCAATGGGTCACACCTACGTGAGCTAGCATATACTAAAATTTCCAGTATTTTCATTTTTTTATTGATGAAAAAATTTATTTCTTAGCCTAAGAATAATAAAACAGTAAAAAATAGTAAGAAACATAAATACTCACAGTATTGCACCATGTAAAATACGATACCGGTATCAGCGCTTCGGAGAAACGAAAAGGGTCGCACCTACGTGAGCTAGTACATATTGAAATTTTCATTATTTTCTTGCTAAAAAAAGTATTTCCTAGCCTAAGAGTAATAAAACAGTAAAATATAGTAAAAAACATATATTTAAACATATACAGTAACTCACAGTATTGCACCATGTGAAATACTGTACAATAGCATACACTGTATTGGCGTCTTGGAAAACGCAAAGGCTCACACCTACGTGAGATAGTTTATGGAATGCTATTTGCTGAAAGGGTGGAGACGACGAATCACATAATTGTTTTTCTGTGTGTTCTGTATCATGGGATCTGATTGTCTTTTTGATTGAATCTTGGTTCTCCCACCATCTTCCATTGTCTCTCACCTCATTCGTTCAATCTAACTCACATGTGCGCCGTTCGCATTGTGCTTCTTAATACGTTGTGCTTGTGATTTATTTTACTCACGTATTTCAGCTTTTGCAATGCCTCCCAAGCATCCTTCATCTTCTAAGGCTTCTGGTAGTGAGCCTAAGCAACAAAGAAAGATGTTAACCATAACAGATAAGGTAAAACTGTTAGGTATGCTGAAAGAAGGTTTGCGGATGTTGGCCGCCATTTTGGCCTCAACGAGTCTACTGTTCGCTACATCAAAAAGGACGAGGCAAATATCAGGAAACAGCGACTATTGCATTTAGTGAAACAGCGAAGAGGGTTTGAAACACCCCACAATAAGATAATAGTGCGGATGGAATCTGCATTGGCCCTGTGGATTGCTGATTGCAGAAAGAAGAACATCAGTATAGACACCAATATCATACAAACAAAGGCAAAGAAGCTGTATGATACATTCGCGGCAAACGAACCCGACGACGACAGTGGTGACCGTGGAGAGGAGAGAGAAGATATCGACGACCCACAACCAGAACCCCAGCGATTCTCCACCAGGAAACAATCGTTCGTTGCAAGCAAGGGATGGTTCTCCAAATTTCAAAAATGCTTTGGGCCTAAAGAGCGTTTTGGTTTATGGCAAAGCTGCCTCTGCAGATACAGCTGCAGCTGAAGATTATGTTAACAACGATTTTAAGTAAATTATCGCCGAAGGGGAATGTGCTCCTGAGCAAGTCTTTAACATGGATGAAACTGGGTTATTTTGGAAGAGAATGCCATCTCGCACTTTTCTCTTCAAGGAAGAAGCTAAAGCCCCCATGTTCGGGAATGCTGCGGGCTTCATGTTATAGCCCGGGCTTATCTACAAGTCAAAGAACACCAGGGCTTTGAAGAATAAGAATAAGAATCTGCTGCCAGTGTATTGGATGCATAACCCTAAGGCCTGGATCACGAAAAGCCTCACATCGGACTGGTTTCACCAATACTTTATCCTCAGGTCAAATTTATCTTGCGGAAAAAGGCCTTGAATTTAAAGTCCTTCTTTTGATGGATAATGCTGGCACCCACGCAACTAATCTCGAATATGACGGTGTTCAAGTAGAGTTCCTGCCACCGAATACGACATCACTGATTCAGCCTATGGATCAAGGCGTTATTTGTGCGTTCAAGGCCCTCTACACACAAAATGCCCTGGCGAACCTGGTTGAAGCCATGGATGCGGACAAAGAATTCTCAATGAAGACTTACTGGCGTGACTACACAATTGCTACATGCCTTCAAAATATTCAGAATGCAATCAAAGAGATGAAGTTGGCCACAATCAATGCCAGCTGGAAGAAATTGTGGCCCTAAGTCATCTACTACTACAAGGGATTCGCTCCTGACGAAGTGCATAACTCGACAGTTGCGAAAACTGTGAAGTTGCTGCATTTCTAGGAGGAGAAGGCTTTAAAGATATGACTCACGAAGATGTGAATTAACTCATCGACTGCCACTCGCAGCCTTTGACTGATGAAATTTTGGATGAAATGACAAAATCAGTGAGCGAAAAAAAGAGAACATCCAGAGGAAACGCATGAAGAAATCGAAGAACCTGGCCTTACACATGAACGTCTGGCAGCCATGTATGAACAAGTGAAAGCAGTCCAACAACTCTCGCAAGACATGACGATAATATGGTTCGTTCGGTGACCTTCTGCAATCTTCTCGACGATGCATGATTCCTTACAAGACCTTCTTCCAACAAAAGAAGAAACAGCGACAGCAACCTCCCATTACCACGTTCTTCTCTCGCAAAAGCAGCCGTAAAGCTGTCATTGCCTGCGTAATAATTTCCTATGGAGTCTATACACGTCATCACCACCTCATTCACGGGAAGAGTATCTATCACGTTCATTTAAATTAACGCTTGCATGCTGTTATTTATAAAGTAAAGGGTGGTTTTTTAACAGTGCAGGGAGGGTTTATACAGTAAAGGTAAAAATAAATGTAAAATACCTATTCATATGAGTATGTCACGTCATCATCACCTCATTCACAGTAAGTTTAACTATCACTTTCATAGAAATTTACGCATGCACGCTGTTATTAATAAAGTAAAGGGTGGTTTTATAACAGTGCAGGCAGGGTTTATACAGAAATAAATGTAAAAAACCTATGTATATAGGGTGATTCTACTTTGCGGAAATTCCCCTATCGAGGCCGGTCCCAGAACCGAACCCCTGCGATAACGAGGGGTTGTTATATATATATATATAATATATATATATATATATATATATATATTATATATATATATATATATATATATATATATATATATATATATATATATATATATATATACTCTCATTGTTACAATTAATTCAGTTTATAAAAATTTGTTCCCACCTTTGAGTTGTAAATTTATCTCCCTTTAATATATAGTTTGGTGGCTGTGTTCACTCATTGTCAAAAAATATATGATACTACCCAGATCTAATTTGCCAACAAAAAGCTAATTTTTATTCTGTAATTTTAATGTAGAATAACACTCAAACCATATAAACACTATCCCACTGGTATTCAACTCTGAGACTTTTGAAACAAATTTTGAAGTCTGACCTTTTACTGCTGAGCCAGGCTATTAATAGTGGAAATCTAACTTGCGATTTTGAATGGATAACGAAGAAACACCTCAACTGTTCAAAGCCTTGGGTGAATTTTA
>JAXCGZ010009465.1:187500-215828 GCA_037179515.1 Halocaridina rubra | reverse complement strand
GGAGCTTCACCAGGTGTTGGTGCATAAAAGTCTCCATCCATTCTAAGATTATCAGGGTGTTTTTGTATTGGAGCTCTTTCAGCAAAAGGGACCTCTTCACGAGGCTTACCTTCAAATTCGCCAGCCATTTTGAGATTATCAGGATGTTTTCTTATGGGAGCTCTTTCTCCTTTTGGAGCATCCCCAAGAAGCGGTGCATAGAAGTCTCCATCCATTCTCAAGTTATCAGGATGTCTCTTTACTGTAGGCTCTTTCAGCTATTGGTACACTCTCATAAGATTTACCTTCAAACTCGCCAGCTAATTTCAAATTATCAGAATGCCTTTTTATGGCAGCTCTTTCTCCTACAATGACAGACTCATATTCTTTACCAGTGAATTCACCTTCCATATGAAGATTATCTTCTCTTTTTACTACCTCTACTCTCTCACCTCTGACAACGGTATATTCATTTTCCTTACCCTGGAATTCACCAACTATCCGTAGATTGTCTAGATGTTTTTTAATAGGAGCCCTTTCCCCACGAGGGGCTTCTCCTTGTGTAGGTGCATAGAAATCACCATACATTTTAAGATTATCAGGATGTCTTTGAACTGGGGCTCTCTCAGCATAAGGGGCATCTTCACGAGGTTTTCCGACAAAATCACCATCCATTTTCAAATTATCTGGATGTTTCTTTACAGGAGCTCTCTCACCTCTTGGCATTCCCTCTGGTGTAGGTGCATAAAATTCTCCATCCATTCTGAGGTTGTCAGGATGTTTCTGAACTGGAGCTCTATCAGCATAGGGAGCATCTTCACGTGGTTTACCTTCAAACTCGCCAACCATTTTCAGATTATCTAAATGTTTCTTTACTGGAGCTCTTTCACCTATTGGAGCCTCACTTGGTGTGGGTGCATAGAAGTCGCCATCCATTCTGAGGTTATCAGGATGTTTCCTAACTGGAGCTCTCTCAACATATGGTACATCCTCACGAGGTTTTCCTGCAAAATCTCCTGCCATTTTAAGGTTATCAGGATGCTTCTTTACTGGGGCTCTTTCTCCTCTTGGAGCTTCTCCAGGTGTAGGAGCATAAAAATCTCCAGCCATTTTTAGGTTATCAGGGTGTTTCTGAACTGGAGCTCTTTCAGCAAAGGGAGCATCTTCACGTGGTTTGCCCTCAAAATCACCAACCATTTTAAGATTATCGGGATGTTTTTTCACTGGTGCCCTTTCACCTCTAGGAACCTTACCTGGTGTGGGTGCATAAAAGTCGCCATCCATTTTAAGGTTATCAGGATGTTTCTTCACAGGAGCCCTTTCAGCATAAGGTACATCTTCTCGTGGTTTACCAGTAAAATCTCCTATCATTTTTAAATTGTCAGGATGTTTCTTAACTGGAGCTCTTTCACCTCTTGGAGCTTCATCAAGAGATGGTGCATAAAAATCCCCATCCATTCTGAGGTTATCAGGATGTTTCTGGACAAGAGCTCTCTCAGCATAAGGAGCATCTTCTCTTGGCTTGCCTTGAAAATCTCCTATCAATTTCAAGTTGTCAGAATATTTTTTTACTGTGGCTCTCTCACCAATTATAACTTTTTCATATTCCTTACCAGTAAATTCTCCTTCCATATGTAAGTTATCCTCTCTTCTGATTACTTCAGCTCTCTCTCCACGCAAGATGGTGTAATCAGTTTCCTTCCCATGAAATTCTCCAGTCATTCGAAGATTATCAGTATGCCTTGTAACAAAGGCACGTTCTCCATGAGGAGCCTCTCCAGGTGTTGGAGCATAGAAGTCTCCGTCCATTTTTAAATTGTCAGGATGTTTCTTGATAGGTGCTTTCTCTGCATATGGTGCCTCTTCCCGAGGCTTACCCTCAAAATCTCCCACTATTTTCAGATTATCAGGATATTTTTTTACTAAGGCTCTCTCACCCTTTGGGGCTCCTTCAGGAGTAGGAGCATAAAAATCACCCACCATCCTAAGGTTATCAGGATGTTTCTTAACAGGAGCCCTTTCTGCCCAGGGAGCATCTTCACGGGGTTTTCCTTCAAAATCTCCAAACATTCGTAGATTGTCAGGATGTTTCTTAACTGGTGCTCTTTCTCCTCTTGGAGCTTCACTTGGAGTTGGAGCACTAAATTCACCATCCATTCGAAGATTGTCTGGGTGCTTTTTGATGGGTGCTCGCTCAGCATGAGGAAAATCTTCACGTGGTTTCCCTGTAAAGTCACCAACCATTTTAAGATTATCAGGATGCCTTTTAATGGCAGCTCTATCACCAATGGTAACTTGTTCATATTCTTTTGCAGTGAATTCTCCTTCCATATGCAGATTGTCTTCATGTCTAATCACTTCCACTCTCTCACCAAGAATTCCTTTATATTCAGTATCTTTTCCCTGGAAATCTCCACTGACTTTGAGATTGTCTGACTGCCTCTTTACAGGAGCTCTTTCTCCTCGTGGTGCTTCTTCAGGTGTTGGAGCATAGAAATCACCATCCATTTTTAGATTATCAGGGTGTCTTTTAACAAAGGCACGGTCTGCCTGGGGAGCTTCTTCACGAGGCTTTCCTGTGAATTCTCCTACCATTCTTAAATTATCATGATGCCTTTTAACTTCTGCTCTCTCACCAACTGAAAAAGTTTCATATTCTTTACCAATAAAGTCTCCTTCCATGTAAAGGTTATCTTCTTTTCGAACTGCAGCTACTCTTTCCCCTTTAATGAGTTTATACTCTTCCTCTTTTCCCTGGAAATTTCCCATCATTTTCAAATTATCAGGATGTCTTCTGATGGGTTCTCGCTCTCCTCTTGGAGCCTCGTTTGGTTGTGGAGCATAAAACTCTCCATTCATACGTAAATTATCTGGATGTCTCTTGATTGGAGCTCTTTCCCCATGCACTATTTCTTCATGATGTTTTCCAGTAAATTCACCGCCCATTTTCAAGTTATCTGGATGTTTTTTCACAGAAGCCCTCTCACCCACAGCTACTTTCTCGTACTCTTTTCCTGTGAATTCTCCTTCCATGTGTAGATTGTCTTCTCTCCTTACTACTTGTGCTCTTTCTCCTCGAGTGATTCTGTATTGCTCCTCCTTTCCCGTAAACTCTCCTGTCATAAGCAAGTTATCAGGATGTTTTTTAACTGATGCCCTCTCGCCCTTAGGTGCTTCTCCTGGTGATGGTGCCGAGAAGTCTCCCTCCATTTTAAGATTGTCTGGATATTTTCTGATAGCTGCTCTCTCTCCAACTGTAATCCTTTCATATTCTTTTCCAGTAAACTCTCCTTCCATAAGTAAATTATCTCTGTGTCGTACTACTTCAGCTCTGTCCCCTCTTAATATTTTATATTCCTCATCTTTACCTTGAAATTCACCTGTCATGTAAAGGTTGTCAGGATATTTTTTCATGGGTGCCCGCTCTCCATATGGTGCTCCTTCTTGAGGTTTACCAATAAAGTCTCCGGAAAGTTTTATGTTATCTGGGTACTTTTTCACGGGTTCTCTTAGACCAATGGGTGCTTCTTCAATAGGACGGGAATGGAAATCACCTTGCATCTTGAGATTATCATCATGTCTAACGACCTGAGCTCGTTCACCTTTGAAATATTGATATTCATAATCTTTTCCTGTAAAGCTGCCTTCTAACCTTAGGGAATCTTCATGCTTTCGAATATCGGCTCTCTCTCCCCTAAAAACCGTTTGCTCTTCCCTTTGAACATTAAAATCACCTTCCATGTGCAAATGATCCTCTCTTCTAACAACTGCAGCTCTATCTCCTTTAAGAGGTGCTAGATCTTGAGGCTTCCCTTCAAAATCTCCCTGTAGTTTAAGATTATCAGGATGTCTTTTTATTTGAGCTCTCTCACCCTTTAGAGGGCTTTGACTTCTTTCACGTACCACAAGAGTTCCTTCCATTTTAAGGTTATCCTCTTGCTTTTTGATGACTGCTCGTTCTCCCTTCGGTGTACTTTGCTTAGGTTTTCCCTCAAAATCTCCTTCAACTCTTAGATTGTCTGGATGCTTTTTAGTTTTTGCTCTCTCTCCCTTTATAGGACTTCTACCCCTAGGTTTAGGCTCAAAGTCTCCTTCAATCTTTAAATTGTCAGGATGTTTCTTCATGGGAGCTCGTTCACCTTTTGGAGGAGATTCTGGTGACCGCCCAAGAAAATCTCCTTCAACTCGTAGATTATCAGGATGCTTTTTAGGTGAAACTCGTTCGCCTTTGGTTGGACTCTGACTTCGAGGCATGCCTTCAAATACCCCCTCCATCTTCAGGTTATCCGGATGACGCTTTACAATAGATCGCTCCCCTTTCACAGGGCTTTGACTCCTTGATCGACCTGTAAACTCTCCTTCCATTCGTAAGTTGTCTGGATACCTTTTGATGGGTTCTCTCTCAGGCATAGGGATACCTTCTGACTGTCTACCCTCAAAATCACCAGACAGTTTTAGGTTGTCAGGGTATCGCTTAATTCCAGCTCTCTCTCCTACAGGAGTGCCTTCAGGAGGCTTTCCTACAAAATCTCCTTCTAGTTTTAGATTGTCTGGATGCTTCTTCAAGGGAGCTCTCTCACCTAAAGGTATATCATCTGGTGATTTACCCTCAAAGCTTCCTTCTAACCTGAGAGTATCAGGATGTCTCTTCAACTGTTCTCGGTCTCCTTTCAATGGCATAGTTTCCTTAGCTTTACCCTCAAATACCCCTTCTATTTTTAAATTGTCTTCATGTTTAGTTTGCTGTACTCTCTCAGACTGTTTATAATTGCTGTACTCTTCACTTGACCTGTTCATGTACATCTCTCCCTCTAACTTTGTCCAGGTTTTCTTTCTTTGTAACTTAGGTTTATCAGCAGATTTTTCAAAGTATTCAGAATGAGCTGAAGAGGTTATGGTTTCCATTTCTCCCTCAAGCTTAATATTGTCTTGGTGAAGGATGCGTTCTGAGTGTGCAATGGATTCGTGTTTCTGATAAGTCTCTTTACTGGAAGAAACACTAGTAAATTCACCATCTAATTTTAGCGAATCTTCAAACCGTTTCCTCTCAGCCCTATCTCCTTGGACAACAATGTAGTTGTTTTTATTAGAGCTGACACCTGAAAAACGTATATTAGGAATAAATAGAGGTGCAGAAACTAGCTGAAAAATACAATTCTAATATTAGAGTGTCACATTTTAATACAGTGCATTATCCACAGGAACTATGACAGCACATACTCTCTATATAGAAAGTAACATACAGTAGTGGATTTTATTACTGAAACAGCCCTACATACTAAATTAGATTTAAGAGTTTAGGCATGAAATAAATCTGTATTTATTAGCATATCATCAGAGTGGAAAGTACGTGTTACTTATGGTGTTTAAACAAAATTTCCCTATCAATTTACATAACTTATTTTTATAAATAATAGGTCTACAAAGTGCAGGAAAATGATGAAATTTGTCTCCATTCAAATGTACAAGTTCAGAGTATAATGTTTTTCTGAAGTGTAAAATAGAAATAGAATTGAATGTGGTAATATAAATAATATTTAAAATATTTATTCCAGGCAGCTTAAAAGTGTAGAATTTGCTAAAAAATAAAGAAGAGACACTGTTGGAGACCAGTAGCAACAATACTAGAAAAATCTCCTCAGGAGTGAATCCTTGTAGAAGTCCAAATAGTTCTGAAGGGAAATGAATGATTCAAATGATGTGCACAAATTTCTGGTGCTTTGAAATCGCAAATCTATTTAGAATAAGTCATGTTGTTATTGTCTGTCCCTAAGTTGTCTGACCGACCAGTTTTAAATCCTTATGGAAGCCCACAGGCAATCTCAAGCTTTCCCACAGAACTCTCATAGAGTGTATTCTGGGTTGTTGGCATAAGCGGTTTTGTGTGTGTGGTGCAGTCTTCCAAAATGTGTTGAATTGTATAAAGTGACGTGCTACATGTTTAAAAGGCATTACCAACACAATCATCCAGCCTCTTCTTATAGCTTAGAAGGCCTGGATAGTGCCCACATCACAGACTGGCCAAGCAGACTCTGTCATCATGGGGAAGGAAGGGAGGATTCGGAAAATGAGTGTCGAGTGACTCTCAATGCAGCTGTGTGTTGGCATTGAGTAACTGAATGGAACACTGAGTTAACTGGGTATAGATATGATCATGGAGGTTGATTTTGGGTGGGCATGGGGTAAGAGATGGCAGGTTTTGCTTGTGATATTGTGTGCTTTGTTTTTTAATGTTCCTTGGTGTGTGTGTGTTGAATATTACCTAATCGTGCTTACAGGAAAGAGCCTCAAGCTCATAACTTCCCATCTCCTGGTCGGTTCCATTTTGTACTTAGTGATACATATCATACTTGTCCTTCAAACCATGGATTGAGTTAGCATTAACTACCTCCTCGCTTAGCAAATTCCAATTATCAGCTACTCTTACACTAAAAAAGTACTTCCTTACATCCTGCAAAGAAGTTTTCTTACGAAAAACTTCAAACTATAACCTCCAGTTCTAGTGCCAGCCATATCATAATATCGATCCCTATCCACTCTGTCATAACCATGAAGGAATTCAAACACCATCACCATATCCCCCCTCATTCTTTTAGCTTTGAGTGATGGTAAGTCTAATTCCCTCAGACTCGCATCGTAACTGAGATTGCGTATTTCTGGCACGTGTTTCGTGAACTTTTTCCAGCTTATCTACATGCTTTTTCAAGTGCATATTCCAAAAGGGGGCTGCATATTCAAGTTTTGGCCTCACATAGGTTACATAAATATATCTGAACATTTTCTTATCCATGTGCCTGAAGACTACCTTTACATTTGCTAAGGAAGCATATGCTGCCCTTACTATGCCACATATATGCATTTCTGGAGACAAATCGGCCAGTATGTTTACTCCTAGATCTCTCTCATTCTGTCTCTTGAAGTTCTACTCCTGCCACCAAGTAGTTAAGCTTGGGCCTTCTTGCACTTGTAGCCATTCTCATTACCGTACATTTTGAAGTATTGAATTTCACTGCAACATTTCTGACCACTCATGCAGACTATTTAGATCTTCCTGAAGTTCTCTACCATTGTTCTCGTTTCTTACTTTTCACAATCTTTGCATCATCTGCAAACATATTCATGAATGAATTTACAGACTCTGGTAGGTCATTTACTCATACAAGAAACAAAAGTGGCCCTAAAACTGAACCCTGTGGAACTCCACTACTAACTCTTCTCCATTCAGTCACTGAGTGTCCTACTCTAACCCACTGTTCCCTTTCTTCTAAGTATATTTTTATCCATTCCAAGATATTTCCACCTATTCTTGCCATTGCTTGCAGCTTCTTAATAAGTCTCCCGTGTGGGACAGTGTCATATGATTTCTGGAAGTGTAGGAATATTCAACTTGCCCAGCCCTGTCTTTCCTGTAAGATTTGGCTTACCTCATCATAAAAATCTAATAAGTTTGTTACTGTTGATCTACCTTCTCTGAAGCCATATTGTCTTACTGAAAAAAAGTTGAAAGATTCCAAGTGAAGAGACATATGTTTCCTTAGTAGTTTCTCCATAACTTTGCAAACTATGCTGGTCAAGGAATCAGGTCTATAGTTTAGAGCCGCATCGCTCCTTCCTTTTTTGAAGATAGGTATCACGTTCGCCTGTTTCCAGCATCTTGGAATCTCCCCTGACTCCAGCAACTTTTTAAATATGAAACTTAGTGCTGCTGATATTGACTTAGTGCATTTCTTATGTACATATGGGGATATATCATCAGGACCTGTAGCTTCATGGACATCTAACTCTATCAGCGCTTTGCATACCTCTGTGGCTGAAAAGATGATGTTCTCTAATACAGGCCCATGAGCTTCTATCTCTGCAATCTGAGGGGGTTGGATATTTCTACTGTAAATACTGGCCGAAACTCCTTGTTCAATTCTTAACAGATCTCTTCATCCGTCTCAGTGATGCTTCCATCCGCTCCCTTAAGCTTTAAAACATGTTCTTTACTTTCAGTTATCCTCTGATAAAGCTGTGGAAAAGTTTGGGATTTTCTTAGCCTTCCTGGTGATATCCCTTTCATAGTCTCTCTCTGCCTCTCTTCTTTTATTTAGGTAATCATTTCTTGCTCTTCTATAAGTCTGCCAGGCATATATGTTTTTTCTCCTCCTATACCTTTTCCAGCATTTGTCTCTCCACTCCTTAGCACTCTTACTCATTATTGAACCATTTCTCTCTGGCATGAATTACAGAGAGTCCTCATATAACGTCAGGCTTCTGCTCCTGACAGCTGACCTAAGTAAAAAATCGATGTAAATCGGAGCTCACATTGGTTTGAAGCTTGGTTCCCCTTAAAAATTATTTTTTTTAAGGGAGGACCCTATGTTCCTAATGGTTCTTAAAAATTACTAAAACTAATCTTAATACTATTTCTAAACTTTAAAATTAACAATAATATATAGGTATTGTACAGTATACCTGCACTGTACAGTATAAAACAATGCATATACATAAAAATATCTGTACTACATTACACTATGATATCTGTACTGTGTTACTGTATAGTACAAAACTGTAAATAGTATCTGTACTGTATACTGTACTCATGTGGTGTGCTTACACAGGGAGGGAGAGACTTGCTCATCAGGAGAAAGCTTGCTATGTCAGCTGCTGACGAGACAAGGGCAGACAGGTGAGTCTGGATAGGCAAAAGAACAATCAATACATAATCAATAGAAAACAAAACTATACGATATAAAACACATTTATAAACATAAAAAATATTACACTAGTATCTCATATTTTATCAAGTTAATGGCTTTCTTTATTTTTTTTTATATACAGTTGGTTATATTGAAATATTATATTGAATTTAAAAGAAAAAATACAGGTCTATAGTTTTTCTTTTTAACCCATTCTCCGTTTTTAATTATTGGTACCACATCTGCCAGTTTCCACTCCTTGGGTACCAATCCTAATTTTATGAAATTATAGAATAGTGCAGTTAGTGGACAACTAAGCTCTGCCTTGCACTTCTTTAATTCTCTAGCATAAATTTCATCAGGTCCCGGAGATTTATGAGTCTTTAATTTATCTGTTTCTTTTATTACATCCTCCCTCGTAATATTTAATGTACTAAGTATATTATCAGGATGGTCTGTATATATGTATTCTACCTTTGGAATATATTCCAAGTTTTCATTGGTAAATACAGATAAGAAATATTCATTTAAACATGTACACAGCTCTTCATCATCATCTGTGAAGAGATCGTTGGCTACTTCAACTGGTCCAACTTTTAACCTCTAGAGGACCACCAGGAAGGAAGAGTAAGGGAAACTAGGCAAAAACAAATTTATGAATATATAAAAATGAAAAATAAATGCATGAACAAAAAATTATATATATATATATATATATATATATATATATATATATATATATATATATATATATATATATATATATATATATATATATATATATATATATATATATATATATATATATATCAGCAGCAGCGTTTGTTGTAAAATCGAAACAATGTTATATGAAGACTCTCTGTACTCCTATTTTGGTGACAGGTATGCAGCAATCTACTATCTTCCCATATTCCTCACAAAATATGTCGTACATTTCTGTACAGATATGTTGTTAGATAAGGTCCTCCACTCAATACCTGCAAAAAGCTCATTCATTTTGATGTAATCTCCTTTTGTATATTCCTCCTCGTGTCCTGGGTGCCTCTACTCTCAGGCAGAACATGTTCAATAATATAGTCCATCAACATCACACAATAGTCACTCTTTCCAATTGGTGATTAATACTCAGTTTTTTTCAATATCCAACACATTATCATGTGAATACTAGATCAAGTAGTGATGACTCATCCCCAGCCCTGGCCCTTGTTGGTTCAAGTACATGTTGGTGTAGGAAATTCCCTAGTACGCAATCTAGGAAGCTTGCCCCGAATGACTCCTCACCACTGTGTGGGTCAAGATTTATCCAATCTATATCTCAGTGATTAAAATATTCCATAACAAAATCTTACATTTTCTCTCCCATACAATGTTAACAACTGAGTTTATGACTTCAATAGTACTTGTATGACTTTCCTCATAAACTTCTAGCCTAATTGGTTCCTTGGTAGGTTATATACAAAAGTTATAATAATTCTCTCTGACCCATTATTTATGCGAGCAACAAGAAATTCCCTGAACTCACTTACTATAGCAAAGTTTATTTCTTCAACCTGAAACCTTTCACTTATAAGCAGTGCTATCCCTCCACCAGTCCCCTCAGATTCAACCCTTAATATTCTGAAGTCCTTAGGGAAAACTGTGACTGATTATGTCCTCACATCACTTAACTTAGTTTAGGTAACTGCTACTATATCTGCCTTACTGTTGTGCATCCTATATTTTAATTCTACTGCCTTACCAGCTATTCCATAAACATTTGTGTACAACAATCTTAATGAGGCCCCATCCCCAGATTTTGTATCATTATCTTATTTATCACCCCTTTGTCTGGAAGAACTCTGAAACAAATTTTTTTTTATATCTTCATTTCTTTCCTCATTTAACTTTTTAGCCTCTTGTAACAAGTTTTTGATCCTTTCCATCTCTTCCTGTGTTCTGTATGGTCTAATGAACATGCTGTGTGTGTATGTGTGTGCGTTTTCTTTCCTATACCGTATAGTGGATGGACTTGGTCTGAAGCTATTGCAGCAAGGATTTGGGTGCCTTTCATGTCAAGGCGGTCTCTGACTTTGAGGACTTTGCTTTCCAAGTGTAAGTGGAATGTATGTGTAACTGTGGACCCAATTTTTATTATTAGGACTTAATTTTGTATAATTTGTAGGGTGTTGTGGTGTGTTTTAGCAAGGATAGAATACCAGGCAGAGTTTACATATTCCATTGTTAAGTTTAAATACTGCTTGTATAATGTGGTAGTGACATCTTTATGGTGTCTGAATGCTGCTTTTGCAAGTGACCTGAGGTCATTAAGTTTTAAGTGTCAGTCCAGTTTGATGTTTAAGTGACAATATTGTATGTTTTGCCAAGGCATTTACTTGTATATTAGTACGTGTGTGTGTGTTAACGGGTCCTGTATGAATTATAATACGTAAGAAAAACAGTTAAGAATAGGGATCTCTTGCATGCTGTACATATACGCAAGAGATAACAAAATCAATCATGACAACAATCTTCCCATATGTAAATTAACCTAAACTCAAATGAAGGCAGATCAAACTAAAATTACAAAAACCCATATTATTCTCAGATAAGATTTAAAATATCATATCCATAACAAACTGAATGTAGAAGACAGAGACATGCCTTGTATACTTTGGCAATAAATAACTCGTTCTCAGTAGCAAATTTGACGAAGATAAAACTGTACAATCTTAATTATGAAAAGATGCATTATTAAGAATTGTGGATTTGTAGTAATATATAAAAAAAATTACTGTATAAAAAGATGGTAAAAGGCAAAATAAAAACTTACCATCAAAATCGCCAGACGGTGCCAAGTTGTCCTTTGGTTTTTTAACTGCAGCCCTGTCACCAATGCCAGGTGATTCTTTTTCAGGGGCTGTAAAGTCTCCTTCTGTCTTTAAATTATCAGAGGGTTTCTTAATATCAGCACGGTCTCCTTTACCAGGGATTGTTTTCTCTGGAGCACTGAAATCACCCTCAGGTCGTAAATTATCAGATGGTCGTCTAATATCTGCCCTGTCTCCTCTTCCACCAATGGGTGTTTTCTCTGGTGCTTCGAAATTGCCTTCTGGTTTCAAATTGTCAGACGGCCTTTTAACATCAGCCCTGTCTCCTCTCCCTGGTGCAGTTTTTTCTGGAGCAGAGAATTCACCCTCTGGTCTCAAAGTATCCACTGGTTTCTTCACATCAGCTCGTTCACCTTTACCTGGTGCAGTTTTCTCTGGGGTAGAAAAATCACCCTCAGGTCTTAATGTATCAGTTGGTTTCTTGAGATCTGCTCTATCACCTTTACCTGGGGATGTCTTTTCTGGTGCTGAAAAGTCTCCCTCAGGTTTTAGACTGTCTGAGGGCTTTTTAATTGGTGCTCTGTCACCCTTTCCTGGACAGCTCTTTTCTGGGTAATGTAAATCACCTTGAAGTTTTAATGTGTCTTTTGGCTTGCTAGCAGAAATAGGCTGACCAGACACTGTCATATACTCCGTCTTGTGTAAAGTTTTACCTGTAGTATAATGAAGTTAAATTTAGCAAAGTAATGGTTTATCAGTTTCCAAGACACAATGTGTGTAAGCACTAAAGACCTATCATAGTTTTTATCTTCCTCTTAAAATGTAATCACAGATTATGTATTTTTAAAATTATGATACACATGCAACGACTGTCTTACCTGCATAATCTGTTCCTAATTTAACACTGGAAATATTCTGCTGTATCTGTGCTGCTTTGAGCTTTTCAGTGTTATGTAATCCTGAAAGGGAAAAGAGAGAGAAATGAGAAGGGAAAACTAGCCTTTACATTACATATACCTTGTGTTAGATGCGAGAGATTTTACACAATCTAGGATAATTTGTATGAAAGATGGTACGATAGTTTCAGTTAGCTATAGTAAAATAATAATTTTCTAGACATACAGTCAAATTTATGCTTGGTTTGTGTAGTGAGGATGATTTTTAGTTTGGTTTATGTGTAGTGAGGAGGATTTATGTACTCTGGAAGGATATTAAAGACGAGCATAAGATTCTGTGGGGCGGGCACAATATCAAAGAATAGCCTCACCGTATTCCCTGCGTGTCGTAAAAGGCGACTAAAAGTGGACGGGGGGGAACTAGGAATCCCCCCCCTTGTATCAACCTCCTGCGAGACGTCAAAGAAGAAGGGGAGTAGAAGGGAGAATAACTTCTCCCCAAACTCTAGTTTTGGGGTCTCTAAATGTGCGTGGTTGTAGTACGATAGAGAGCAAAAGATGTGAGATTGGATATATGTTTGGTAAGAGGAGGATGGATGTATTGGCATTGTGTGAGACGAAGATGAAAGGAAAAGGAGAAGTGACATTTGGTGATGTTACGGGTAGGGTGTCTGGGGTTGAAAGGGGGAGAGCGAGAGAAGGTGTGGCATTATTGCTGAGTGAATGGATGGTAAATCAGGTAGTGGAATGGAAAGAAGTGTCATCTAGGCTGATGTGGGTGAAGGCTAGGATAGGAAGGGAATCTTGGGCTTTTGTTAGTGCATATGGGCCAGGATGTGAGAGAAGTGAGGAAGAGCGGGATGAATTCTGGAATGAGTTAACTAGATGTGTGGATGGTCTGAGTAGAAGGAACTATGTAGTTGTGTTGGGTGACTTGAATGCCAGAATGGGTGATGGAGAGATAGAAGGTGTTGTAGGAAAGTATGGGGTACCAGGTGGGAATGAGAGTGGCGAGAGACTGTTAGATATGTGTGTGGAGCAAGAGTTGGTGATAGGTAATAGTTTATTTAAGAAGAAGTTAATAAATAAGTATACATGGATGAGAGTGGCAAATGGAAGAGTGAAAGAAAGAGCATTGATGGATTATGTGTTGGTAGCAAAGAGCATGATTGGTAGAGTGAAAGATGTACATGCATTCAGGGGTGTGGCTGCTGGGATGTCTGATCATTTTTTGGTTGAAGCAAAAGTGGTAGTAGCAAAAGAGTGGGGAAATAGTGTGGGGGGATGTAGAAGGGAAATAGTGAAGGTGGAAGAGTTGAAAAAGCCAGAGAAGAGACAGGAATATCAGGACAGGTTGAGAGTGGCATATGACAGGGTGAAAGAAAGAGAAGTTGGGGAGTTAGGGGAGGAATGGGGGTTGATGAAAGAATGTTTTGTGGGACATGCAAGTGATGTGTGTGGAAAGAGGTTTGTTGGAGGTGGCATGAGGAGGGGCAGCGAGTGGTGGAATGAAGGGGTGAAAATGAAGGTGGAAGAGAAAAAGAGGGCTTTTGAGGAATGGCTGCAGTGTAAAAGTAGGGAGAAGTATGAAAGATATAGGGAGAAAAATGTGGAACCAAGCGGAAGGTAGAGGAAGAGAAGAGGTTGGCAAATGTTAGGTGGGGACAGGATTTTAGTAGGTCATATGAGGAGAATAAAAAGAAGTTTTGGAAAGAAGTGAAGAGAGCAAGGAAGGGTGGATCGAGGATGGAAGAGACAGTGAAAGATGTGAATGGACAGATGTTAAGAGGGAACGATGCAAGGAAAAGATGGGCAGAATATTTTGAGTGCTTGCTGAATGTTAAGGAAGATAGAGAGGCAGCTATAGTGGCAGTGGGAGGGGTTCAAGGGCCAGTAATGGGAGATGAAAATGAGAGAGAGATTACAAGAGAGGAGGTGAAAAGGGTAATGTATGAAGCGAAAGCAGGTAAAGCACCTGGAATGGATGGTGTGAGAGCGGAGATGTTGAAAGAAGGGGGTGTGACTGCATTGGAATGGTTAGTGAGAGTGTTTAATATATGCTTTATGTTGTCATTGGTGCCAGTGGATTGGGTGATTGCCTGTATAGTGCCCCTATACAAAGGTAAGGGATATATGTATGAATGCAGTAATTTTAGGGGTATAAGTTTGTTGAGTGTGGTAGGAAAAGTGTATGGTAGGATACTGGTTAATAGGATTAGGGATAAGACAGAATATGTGATCGCGGAAGTGCAGGGTGGTTTTAGGAGAGGTAGAGGTTGTATAGATCAGATTTTTATAGTTAGGCAGTTATGTGAGAAATATTTAGCCTTGGGTAAGGATGTGTATTTTGCATTTTTGGATCTGGAGAAAGCATATGATAGAGTTGATAGAGAGGCTATGTGGAATGTTTTGAGATTATATGGAATCAATGGTAAATTGTTGCATGCAGTGCAGAGTTTGTATGACGGTAGTAGAGCTTGTGTTAGGGTAGGGAATGAAGTGAGTGAGTGGTTTCCAGTGAGTGTGAGACTGAGACAGGGATGTGTGATGTCACCATGGCTGTTCAATTTGTATATTGATGGAGTTGTAAGAGAGGTGAATGAGCGAGTGCGTGGTCGAGGTTTGAGAATGGTAGATGGGGATGATAACGAGTGGGAGCTGAATCAGTTGCTGTTTGCAGATGATACTGTGGTGGTGGCAGATTCAGAGGAAAAGCTGTGTCAGTTAGTGTCAGAATTTGGAATGGTGTGTGAGAGAAGGAAGCTGCGAGTGAATGTGGGAAAAAGTAAGGTTATGAGGTGTACAAGAAATGAGGATGGCGCTGGATTGAATGTTATGTTGAATGGAGAGACACTTGAGGAGGTTAATCTGTTTAAGTATTTAGGCTCGGTTATAGCTGCAAATGGTGGAGTGGAAGCAGATGTGTGTCACAGAGTGAATGAAGGATGTAAAGTGTTGGGTGCATTAAAAGGAGTGATGAAGAATAGAGGGTTGGAAATGAATGTTAAGAAAGTTTTGTATGAGAAAGTGGTTGTGCCAACTGTGATGTATGGATCAGAGTTATGGGGTATGAAAGTAAGTGAGAGACGGAAACTAAATGTGTTTGAGATGAAATGCCTGAGGAGTATGATTGGTGTATCTCGATTGGATAGGGTTAGGAATGAAGTGGTGAGAGCAAGAACGGGTGTGAGGAGAGAAATTGCAGCCAGAGTAGATATGAATGTTCTGAGATGGTTTGGCCATGTGGAAAGGATGGATGATGAAAGGCTGCTGAAAAAGGTGATGAATGCGAGAGTTGATGGGAGAAATGCCAGAGGGAGGCCTAGGTTTGGATGGATGGATGGAGTACGGAGAGCCCTGAATGATAGGAGGATGGATGTGAGGGAAGCAAGCGAGCGTGCTAGGAATAGGAATGAGTGGCGAGCGATTGTGACGCGGCTCTGATGGGCATCTGCTGTTACCACGGGGCTGCATCTTACAGAGATAGCCCTGTGGTAGGGGCAGTAGGAGGAGCTGGCAGTTGTGAAGCGACACAGGTTGTGGAAGAGCCGGGAGGATGGGCTGTGGCACTCCAGCAGTGCCATCTGAACGGTCGCTAGCTCCCTCGTCATTGCCCATAGAGCAAAGTAATCCCCCTATTTGTTTTCCTTTCTTGATGTCGGCTACCCCCCAATTAAAGGGGGAAACAGCCAAGGTATATGTATGTATAAGATTCTGAGGTATAAATTTATATTCACGAGATGAAGCTAAGGAGCTCAATGAGTATATAATTTGGTAAACATTATGGGTTATGATATGGATTAAAGCCAAATGAAAATAAATGTATCATACAGTAGACAACAGTTACTTAGATGGTGGCCAGTGGTATTTTCATACGGAATTGGAATAATTCTATATATAAAAGTTTTCTTAAACTGGAACAATCCCAGAATTAGAAATTACTGAGTTGGTGAAGGAAAGCAAAGTTCCGATAGCTATGATTACAGTCCGTGATACATTACAATAATATACTGTATCATATTTTTCACAAGGAGCAAAATAAAGGATTCTGATGTTTTATTAGTATATGACTTGATAAAATGTAGGCCCTAAATTTCAAGGAAAAATCTATCGTGTATAGAGTTCTAACCTAAAATAAAAGTGGATATTGCAGGTGCACAATAGCTTCAAGAAACAGAAAAAATTGTACTTGAAGGATGGGTTCCATTTAAATACTGAAGAGTAAGCAGTCTGGGCAGAGCAAGTTAAAAGGCTATGTTATAGTTAGCTAATATTTGGGAAATGCGGTCTTTCAAAATGAGTGGTGTATGTTGAGGAGAACCTCTTATTTAGGGAAACAGAAAGAAGAAAATTAAATCATAAAAATTGTGACATCTGATATTGTAAGCAGGTCTACATGGGGAAGGGAAAGAAACTATGTGGATATTACTGTAAATCGTAAGTTGAGTACATACTCTATGCTAATTATAGGTCAAGTATTAATTCGTTCAAAACATTAGGATACTGCAAATGTGTAATCTTATCCTGTACTGAGGAAAAACTTAAATTTTCCAATCATAACTATAAAAGAAAGCAAAGCACATGGTATAAAGTTTAGTATCACATATTGCAAGAAAAAGAATTGGTCTTTCCTCAAAAGGAAATCTTCATTTGAGACTTTTAAAAGGTTACCTGCACTTGTCTCTTCGATAGCCATGACTCCCGACTTTTCAGCAGAATGTTTTTCACTTTGAGAAATCTGTAAATCTGATGAAGATGACTGATAATTCTGTGAAGATATCTGATGGCTTCTTGATGACACTTGTTCTACATGGGCAGACATTTGATGACTTGACGCTGTTGACAGTTGAATGTCACTTGATACATTTTGGCTTATAAGGGACGACTGCTTATTTGAAGACGATAATTGCATACTCTGAGAAGTACTCTGGGTACTATGGCTGACCGAAGATGAAGACTGTTCTAGGTGCATCTTTTCAGACTTGCTAACAGATGCTGACTTACTCTGTGAGATTTGGTTGCTTTCTGATGCTGACATACTCTTCTGTGTCATATTTTGACTCTCAGAGGCTTCAACAATATCTCTGGAATGACGACTTTTTGCATCGTGAGCACTTACACCAGACACACTAAAGCTTCCTGATAGGTGGGCTCTTGAGTCTGACATTGCTTTTACTGAACTCTTGGATTCCGATGTACTTACAAAAGCTGATGACTGTTCTTTGACCGAGCTAGAAGAATATGATGTAGATTTTGAAACTGATGACGACGATGAGGCAGCAATAGAGGACTTAGCAGATGAAGAAGACAAATGCTGCTGTGTGGAAGCGGAGGATATGTCAGTGTTATGAGCAGAAGCGGATCGGTCAATTGTATCGACGGCATGTTGAACCATGCTACGAGATGAATTTCTATCTGTATAGGTATATTATAGAAAAAGAAAAAGAAAACAAAAATAAGCAAAGAAAATCAAACACAAAATACAGAACATAATATTAAATAAATAGAAACTGTTGAGTGCTAGTACACAAAATAAATAGCTTTGAAATTTGACAATATAATGGTATGTGTGCATTTAAAATTAAGTGAAAATAATATATGTACAAAAATAAATAAATTGAAAGAGGCAAACAAAGGTATAATAAACTAACTTTAAACTTATAAAAAAAAAGCAAACAAAAGGATAAAGTCATATAGACTAGATACAGCGAACCGAATTCTAAACAATTTTAGATATAAGTTGCAGGAAGGCCACACATTCTTCCTTTTCGAAGTCAAACTCCTGAAGATCCCGTTCCACCATTCCCTCCACATTTCTAATAATATACTTGCTGAACCTGCCAAGTTGACAATGACGACAAAGAAGTTTAGCCTTTAAAGACTCATGCAGTAGACAAGATGTATTCATATCGGGAAATGATAATGAAGGAGATACTCAAGTGACAGAAACTGTAGTCAATGAGCCAGGAGAGGTTACAAGGGCAGCAAAAAGAATATTCTTTGAGTAAATTTCTCAATATTCCAACTGAAAATGATTCTTCACAACTCGTAAGACTCCATCCATGAGACAGAACTCTAAGTTTCCATCAATTTAACTACGACTTGGTTCGCTATTTATTACACAATCCTAAAATTATCTTGCTTGTGCCAAGGATGGTTTTATTACTGCCTCAGTTATCAAACCTAAATACAATATATTAATATTGTATATCTGAATTTATTGCACTAAGCAAATAAACAAATATCCTTTCATAAGCATTTTCGTGCAGTATTGCTCTATAAATGAACAAACAGACAAATGACTAAGATATCTTGCTCCCATATAATAATTCATTAGATTTAATATCTGGGAATTTATGCAGTGCACAAAAATGGGTCTTCAGTTTACACAAATAAAATGTTGTATCAGTTCAAAATAATGTTTTCATATTGTACAAAGTCATCAACAAAATTACCTATAGATTAGTAACATATGTTCTACTTGAGGTTTTATTAACAATCGGCAACAATCTTTCACGACTCTCCCTCAGATTAGTTAATTATATTGTTTAGGTCTTTTCTGGCACATACTCTTCGTGAGGAAGAGATCATGCTAAAAATTCATTATTCTTTTAGGTTAAGGTTCAAAAACTGGATCCAAGTCAATTTTACCCAAAAATCAAACAATGAAGCACAGTTATTCCACCAGAAGTGTTTTAAAAGAGAGTAATAATAATGCCTGTTGTTTGTTCATTTATATAGGGATAATGAAAAGATATATGATGTTTGGTGCAATAAATTTAAATATAGTAATAGATTGTGTATGGGCTTGATAATGGGGGAAATAAAGACAATGAAAGGATTATTAAACAATAATCACACCTCTCATTTTTTTAATATTCAGATACTGTATTATCTTTTCATATTTTAATTACAATTTTTATATTCCATCCTCGAGTGCGTCCAAGTGGAGCTAAAATTTTTGGATTACTGCAACCAATTTTCCCAACTTAACTATGCCCTTGTAAAAGCGTTTTATGTCTTAGTACAAGACACTATGAGATCACTACAATTTCTTTGATAGGATATGTCGAAGTGTATCTTGAAGACAGAAGAGAGGTACTATCGTAATTATTCACGTTGCTCGTGATTATTCATGTTGCTCCCAGTAAGTATCTTGACATGCTGAAGTCATTAACAAAATAAAACTTTACCCAAAACTTGTTAATGACTCCTTTTGCAAGTAAATAGTAAATATCTTCTGAAGATAAAGCAGAATAAATTATATTTTAAAAAAATATCGCGGTGTTGCCTGGAAAATAAAAACAAAGAACGCATGAAAATTATTTGTGAAATATAATCACCGTACATACCTGTGCTACCACCGCCACCATCGACTTGGGTCAACAGCAATGAGCTGGCTCCAGTCCCGGCATTCAACACTGCCTGTAATAATAATAATAATAATAATGCTTTGCATAAATAACAGCTGTAAATTAAAACTTAACATTACAGGTTTTTCACTAAAACCATTATATTTTTCAGAACCTCGTCTTTCTTTGAACAAAAGTTTTCGAGCAGTGCACTAGTAAACCTGAGGAGATAGAGGTGGAACATCCAGAGGCTAGCTATATCCAAGACAACAGTCTAAATGGACAGAATTCATTCACAGAAAAGGAGCTCTTTTGTCAACGAAAGAGGCTTGTGAAGTTTCCCTTCACATGATATTATCCCTACTAGAAGTTGCAGTACTTTGTAACATACCTATAGATTGTTTATAAAACATGGTTGGCTATGATGAAGCCTTGATGTCTCCTATTTTTTCAGTCGTGGTCACTACTATCTTCAGTCAAACATATTGTTATCCAGGCTAACGAAACGAGAAAAAAAAAATGAAGCCAATAGGGCTTCACCAGTCCCTGTCCATCCCCATCACCCTCTCTATCAGCTGGCTTGCAGCAATGAAGAATAGATTCAGGGAGGATAAGACTGCCAACCCCTCACTCCTCTATCCCTCTTAGTCGGCTTTTACGACACACGGAATATGACAGTACTGTATTTTTTCACCTCTACATCTAGAGCTAAAAATAGGAGTTTTCCTAAGTATCAGAACTATTACAAGATCTAATTTTACCTGTGCATCCTGCTTGGAAGTGAGAGTTGTGCCGTCTGTGGTAAGCCTCCCCTGCTGCTTCTCCTGGGTGCTGAAAAGGTCGTCCTTAATGGAAAGAGTCTCGGCAAATCGCTCAAGATCTTCCTTGGTCTCCTTGGAGGATGTCTGTTGTGTACTAATTGAGGAACTTTGCTGTACATTTGAGGAGGAACTCTTCTGTGCACTTGAGAAGGAGCTCTGCTGTACACTGCTTGAGACTTTTCTCTGTTCAGCGGAGGATATGTCTCTTATTTCTGAAAATTCTAGTCTTCCTTCACCCTGAGATCTGCAAAAGAATGTAGGAAATAAGAGTGGAGAAAAAATATAAAGTAATTAATTAATAATAATAGTTTTTATAAGGTACATTTTCCAGCGTAAGCTACAGAATGCCCACAATCATAAGATCTAAGGATCACGTGGTTATAGTTATAATTTATATAAGGGTTGGGACTCCCAGTTTCTCTCTCCAATACCTTCCATTTACCTCCTATGACATGCTGGGAATGAGAGATACTATTCTTTTTCTCTTACCTAATGGATAATAATAATAACAAAAAATAATAATAATTCTACTCTCTCTCTCTCTCTCTCTCTCTCTCTCTCTCTCTCTCTCTCTCTCTCTCTCTCTCTCTCTCTCCCCCGGACAAAGTAACGGTAGATAAAAATGTAATGAAGCGTGAGAGCTTCTCATAGACTTCGACGATTGTATTTTGAGTAATTTTGTACTGACTAATTTATGATGCAATATCGGTCCTGTCTGAGGAGAAAAGAACGTATTACGTAGCCTGCAAAAAGCAGCAATGGTCTGAAGATATTTGTTTTTTGTTTTTAATGATGTTAGATCCCAGTAAAGCCACGGCTAACCAACCCGTAACAAAAGAGCTGATGTAACCAAGCCTCAACTTCTATATCTATTTACGAAAACCGTAATCCACCGGGTAAAGGAAATGGTCGACTCGGTGCAAAACCTTCATTTTTTGTAGAAGGAAATACAAATGGGAAAGATTCCCAGTATCCTCGCTGCTCCCCATTTAGCTGACCTTCATTATACGTAGGAAAACGCGAAGGCAGCATTCTTGACCCCGCTACAGAAGGAAAGAAGAATTTGCAGATTAAGAGAGACTGAAAACTCGTAAAAGAAAATCTCGGCATATATAGACCTCGTCGATTTAGTTTTATAACTGGATTTATTTCACAAGCGCGCGAGTTTGTGCATACTAGAGAGAGAGAACTGATACTACATTTCCACCATAGAAAGTCCTCAAAAGAGAAATATAAAACAAATTGCAAAGTACGTGCAATAAAGTCGCGGCATGTTTAGATAGAACTGTCCCAGTGTAACAATGTTATCACCCAGCCTTCTCAATACGTCATGGACTACCGCCACACCGTGGCTGAAGTTTTTCTCACTTAGGCTGGGTTTTCTTCTTTCTCTTACATACTACAATTATTCATCTAGACTATATTTTCCTCGTTATTCTATCCACAATATTTTAATCACTGTAAATGGAAAACATTTCCAAGCAGCTTTCGAAGATCAGCGAATCAGTCAGTACCTCTGCTTCATACCAGAGAGGTTTTGAGCTTGACTTCTCAAGGTGCTTTCTTATCGCATGTTTTTGTCAGAATGAAATGGGATAAGATATAAGAGGGTGGTGGCTTCCCTCGAGCAGTAGTAGCCCTCATCAACTCAATAGGTCATGAGAGCACACAATGAAATGGGTCACGATCAAAACTAAGGTTATTCATTCATTTCTCTCTCTCTCTCTCTCTCTCTCTCTCTCTCTCTCTCTCTCTCTCTCTCTCTCTCTCTCTCTATATATATATATATATATATATATATATATATATATATATATATATATATATATATATATATATATATATATATATATATATATAATATATATATATATATATATATATATATATATATATAGCAGATATAAGCTATAAGGTTGGGTTCCTTTTAACCTTCTGTGGTGTAGTGGTAGCGCCTTGACTTAGTAATCATAAGTCCTAGGTTCGAGTCCCGGTCGGGGTAAAAAAAATTATTCATGTTTTCACATATGTAATGTGCTTATTTGATATTTCATGCCCGAATGAGATTGGGAATTGAATTAAATGCTAAAATGAAGCCACGAGTGAGGTTGGGGAATCTGTAAAATGAACATAGTGGCATTCAGTTAGAATGCGTTCATTCCCAAGTATAGCAGATATAAGCTATAAGGTTGGGTTCCTTTTAACCTTCTGTGGTGTAGTGGTAGCGCCTTGACTTAGTAATCATAAGTCCTAGGTTCGAGTCCCGGTCGGGGTAAAAAAATTATTCATGTTTTCACATATGTAATGTGCTTATTTGATATTTCATGCCCGAATGAGATTGGGAATTGAATTAAATGCTAAAATGAAGCCACGAGTGAGGTTGGGGAATCTGTAAAATGAACATAGTGGCATTCAGTTAGAATGCGTTCATTCCCAAGTATAGCAGATATAAGCTATAAGGTTGGGTTCCTTTTAACCTTCTGTGGTGTAGTGGTAGCGCCTTGACTTAGTAATCATAAGTCCTAGGTTCGAGTCCCGGTCGGGGTAAAAAAATTATTCATATATATATATATATATATATATATATATATATATATATATATATATATATATATATATATATATATAATATATATATTATATACATACATATATATATATATATATATATATATATATATATATATATATATATATATATATATATATATATAAAATATATAATATATATTATATATATATATATATATATATATATATATATATATATATATATATATATATATATATATATATATATATATATATCTTCCTAAATATATACAATAATATATTGTATACTCTCCAATATATCCAAGTACTTAAGAATTCCAAATATGACCTAGCGTGTGCTATGGAATGTGCCTCGCAAAAAAAAAAAAATAATAATAATAATGAAATGTGAGATTTTAATTAACACACCTTAATCTGTGTAATTTGTTCAAATATACTAACACGAGAACAGGACCCTAAAAATGAAATTAATTTTTACACGTGACATTGAAGCATTAATTTTCGAGAGCATGACCTTGAATTGAGTAAAGGTCACTTTTTTTTCCTCTCAAAACATACCTGGCCTTTTATTGTGCCACTACTTAATCCCCATTCGAATGGGGGTGAACATAAATAGGTTGGAGCTGGGGAATGAAGGCTGGGTGTTCGAATTAAGGTTGAATGTTTAAGACTAAATTGCCTTGGATAGTTCACGCAAGAATAAAACAATGACTGGTTTTGTGTACTGTTATATTAAAAGGAAAAATATAACTTGCTGAGGAAACAGAATTAAACAATTGAGTTTTATTTGTGTGTGTGAAAATGTTCCGCCAGTCTAGCCATGAAAGTGCCAACCCATGACATCATTGTACACATTAACACATACAGAGAAGAAAAATTTTCGTTACGGAATACTTCCAGACAAAGGGGAGATAAAGAAGATAATGACAGAAGATCAGGGGATGGGGCCTCATTAAGATTGTTATACACAAATGCTGATGGATTAGCTGGTAAGGCAGTAGAATTAAAAGATAGGATTCACAACAGTAAGGCAGATATAGTAGCAATTACAGAGACTAAGTTGAGTGAGGACATAAACAGTGTCACAGTTTTTCCTAAGGGCTTCAGAATACTAAGGGTCGAAAGATCTGAGAGGACTGGTGGAGGGATAGCACTGCTCATAAGTGAGAGGATTCAAGTTGAAGAGATAAACTTGGCTATAGAAAGTGAGTTCAGGGAATTTCTTGTTGCTCGCATAAATACTGGGTCAGAGAGCATTATAATAACTGTTGTATACAACCCACCAAGGAACCAAAATAGGCTTGAAATTTATGAGGAAAGTCATATAGGTACGATTGAAGTCATAAACTCAGTTGTTAACATGGCGCGGGAGAAAAAATGTAGGATTTTGATTATGGGAGACTTTAATCATAAAGAGATAGATTGGATAAATCTTGACCCACACAGTGGTGAGGACTCCTTTGGGGCAAGATTCCTAGATTGCGTACAAGGGAATTTCCTACACCAACATGTAATGGAACCAACAAGAGCCAGGGGTGGGGATGAGCCATCACTACTTGATCTGGTGTTCACAGATAATGTGTTGGATATTGAAAATATTGAGTATGAACCACCAATTGGAAAGAGTGACCACTGTGTGTTGTTGATGGAGTATATCATTGAAGACATTCTTCCTGAGAGTAGAGGCACTGAGGACATGAGGAGGAACTATCAGAAAGGAGATTACATCAAAATGAATGAGCTTTTTGCAGTTATTGACTGGAGAACCTTATTTTACAACAAATCTGTACAAGAAATGTATGACATCTTTTGTGAGAAATATGGGAAGATAGTAGATTGCTGCATACCTGTCACCAAAGTAGGTGTAATTCATGCCAGAGAGAAATGGTTCGATAATGGGTGTAAAAGAGCTAAGGAGTGGAGAGACAAATGCTGGAAAAGGTATAGGAGGAGAAAAAACATAAATGCCTGGCAAACCTACAAAAGAGCAAGAAACGACTACCTAAGTAAAAGGAGAGAGGCAGAGAAAGATTATGAGAGGGACATCACCAGGAAGGCTAAAGAAAATCCCAAGCTTTTCCACAGCTTTATCAGAGGAAAACTGAAGGTAAAAGAACAGGTTTTAAGGCTAAAGAGAGCGGATGGAAGCATCACTGAGACGGACGAAGAGATCTGCAAAGAATTGAACAAGGAGTTTCAGTCAGTATTTACAGTAGAAAATACCCCACCCCCTCAGATTGCAGTGATAGAAGCTCAAGGGCCGGTATTAGAGAACATCAACCTTACAGCCACAGAGGTATGCAAAGCGCTGATGGATTTAGATGTTCATAAAGCTACAGGTCCTGATGACATATCCCCTCATGTGCTTAAAAAATGCGCAAACACAATATCAGTGGCACTAAGTATCATATTTAAGGAGTCATTGGAGTCGGGGGAGATTCCAAGATGCTGGAAACAAGCAAATGTGATACCTATCTTCAAAAAGGGAAGGAGGGATACGGCTCTGAACTATAGACCAGTTTCCTTGACCAGCATAGTTTGCAAACTTATGGAGAAACTACTAAGGAAACATATCTCTCTTCACTTGGAATCCTTCAACTTTTTGTCAGTGAGGCAACATGGCTTCAGAGAAGGAAGATCAACAGTAACAAACTTATTAGAATTTTATGATGAGGTAAGCCAAATCTTACAGGAAAGAGAGGGCTGGGCAGATTGCATATTCCTAGACTTCCAGAAAGCGTTTGACACTGTTCCACATGGGAGACTTATTAGGAAGCTGCAATCAATGGCTAGAATAGGTGGAAATGTCTTGGAATGGATAAAAACTTACTTAGAAGGAAGGGAACAGAGGGTTAGAGTAAGACACTCAGTGTCTGAATGGAGAAGAGTTAGTAGTGGAGTTCCACAGGGTTCAGTTTTAGGGCCACTTTTGTTCCTTGTATATGTAAATGACCTACCAGAGTCTGTAAATTCATTCATGAATATGTTTGCAGATGATGCAAAGATTGTGAAGAAAGTAAAAAACGAGAACAATGGTAGAGAACTTCAGGAGGATCTAAATAATCTGCATGAGTGGTCAGAAAAGTGGCTAATGAAATTCAATACCTCAAAATGTAAGGTAATGAGAATGGGTACAAGTGCAAGAAGGCCCAAGCTTGACTACTCGGTGGCTGGAGTACAACTTCAGGAGACAGAAAATGAGAGAGATCTAGGAGTAAACATATTGGCAGATTTGTCTCCAGAAATACATATAAATGGCGTAGTAAGGGCAGCATATGCATTCTTATCAAATGTAAGGGTAGCCTTCAGGCACATGGACAAGGAAATGTTCAGAAATATTTATGTAACCTATGTGAGGCCAAAACTCGAATATGCAGCCCCCTTTTGGAATCCGCACTTGAAAAAGCACATAGCTAAGCTTGAAAAAGTTCAAAGACATGCCACGAAACTGGTGCCAGAAATACGCAATCTCGGTTATGATGAGAGGCTGAGGGAATTAGACTTGCCATCACTCGAAGCTAGAAGAGTAAGGGGGGATATGGTGACAGTCTTTAAATTCCTTCATGGTTATGATAGAGTGGATAGGGATCGATATTTCGATATGGCTGGCTCTAGAACTAGAGGTCATAGTTTGAAGCTTCGGAAGAAAACTTGTTTGCAGGATGTAAGGAAATACTTTTTCAGTGTAAGAGTAGTTGATAATTGGAATTCGCTAAGCGAGGAGGTAGTTAATGCTACCTCAATCCATAGTTTTAAGGACAGGTATGATAAGTATCACTAAGTCTAAAAATGGAACCGATCAGGAGACGGGAAGATACGAGCTTTGGGCTCTTTCCCGTAAACACAATTAGGTAATCACAATTAGGTAATCACATACAGGGATTCCTGTTGTTTTAGATTCTCCACCCACGGATGGGTGGAACGGGTCACGGAGGACCCATAGGGCGGTCGCCAGCCGGCACAGGCCCCAACCCCCCACTGTGGTACCCAGCCGCAGCAGTAACCTCCCCAGTAAACAGCTTAAACTCTCTTGCCTGGACGAGGCGCGAATCGTCGACCTCTGCTCTTGACAAAGCAAGTGCCAATAGACATCCGAGACCCGACTCCCAGTACTCAACCGAATCACACTATGAAAACGAGGCTGATAATAAAATAAATAAATATTGCAAAAATAAATGAATATGAACTATCATTACAAAATGTACCCTTTTCGTTATGATAAATTCTTTAGGTAGTTCACCTCGCTAGGTCCACTTGCGAGTATGAAGCATGACTAGAATTGTTTGAGGACAATGTGGAGTAGTATATTAATGAGCGAGAGCTTCGAAAAAGGAAAAATACTAATCACACAACACTCATGTAAAAATCGCTGCACAGTTCATATTGTAAAATAAGATACAGTACATATATCTGAACGTTCTTGGGGTGTATAGTAATAAGCATGTAGTACTTAGCTAGAAGCACCTTTATAAATATGTATGTATATATATATATATATATATATATATATATATATATATATATATATATATATATATATATATATGATCGGCAAAAAACAAATAAATAAATCTGCCCTTATTGGGCCTGGGCACCAAGAAAACAAAATGTAAAGAGAAGCAGAGATGGAGTGTGTTGAGACTTGTCAGATGTGAAGGGATAATGAGAGATGTGTAATGAATATCCAAGAATATTCGATGTTAATTTAAGCATAGAAAAAAGAACCGTAACTGAAGGAAGACTTAGCAACGAACTGTCTTGGGCAGTCCTGTTATTCCAAACGACCTTTCAGCTATAGTATCGCAAAGGGCGACTGATGCCATGGGCCAACCTTAAATAAACCTAAATTATATCACTAAGTTCATATAATAAAATAAAATATAAATAGCTATATGTTCCTATGGTGTTCTAAACCATGACTGTGCTAGAAGTATCTTAAAATAATACTAAATCAAAATCGCTGACCAGTTCTATCTCTGAAGGGCGGTTTACACGGTCAAACGGTTCTTCGAACGCGGTTCGACAGACAAGTGTTTGAAGTGATGTTCGAACGTGTGAACGGGGTATTTGGTTGTCGAACACGGAACCAAATACCCGTTTACACGTTCGAACATCACTTCAAACACTTGTCTGTCGAACCGCGTTCGACGAACCGTTTGACCGTGTAAACTGTGTGAACGAGGTATTTGGTTGTCGAACACGGAACGTGTTCGACAACCAACTACCCCGTTCACACGTT
>JAXCGZ010009465.1:167500-182500 GCA_037179515.1 Halocaridina rubra | reverse complement strand
TTGTTTTTTGTTTTTTTTTTACATTTATCGTTGCTTAGTTTTATTTACAGCAACATAAAACAAAATAAAACGACAAAGAGGGAGAGAGAAAAAAAAAACAAGAATGTCGAAAAACGTCATAAGGAAAAGAAAATATAAACATGTTGCAATCGTGCCAAGTCTTTTATAAACAAAAGAAATAAAGATATGTGTCCAACGTCCCACATATGTATCTAAATGCACTTTGTACATTTTATTGCTAATAATACCACTTAATTTAATGGTCTGATCGTAGTTGGAATCAGGGCTAGGCAAATGACTCACCTCAGAGTCAAGCTGCTGCTATTAATTATTATTATTATTATTATTATTATTATTATTATTATTATTATTATTATTATTATTATTATTTTAATTATTATTATTATTATTATTATTATTATTATTATTATTATTATTATTATTTTAATTATTATTATTATTATTATTATTATTTTAATTATCATTATTATTTTAATTATTATTATTATTATTATTATTATTATTATTATTATTATTATTATTATTATTATTATTATTATTATTATTAAAGCTCTGTACCTCCTTTAGAGACAATTTATATTAGTAGAGCGGAGGTGAAGGTCTTGTTAAGCCCTTGTGTAACTCTAAAATTCAGTTTCTTGCCGAAACAAAAGGACAGAGGAAATAAAACACTAAAGGACGGGAGAGTAATATTGGGATTTCTATGCCTTTTTTTTTCCTTTTACGTCTTCATAAAGGAAAATATATTATTATTATTATTATTATTATTATTATTATTATTATTATTATTATTATTATTATTATTATTATTCTCCTCGAAACTTGCTTTTGGTTATCATGTTAACGCATTCATATACCGTACATCCTGAAATTTCAACCATATTTCTTCTCTACTATCAACTTTTGCCAAGTTCATATGTGGTTGCTATTTCGCAATAGCCATTTGAGGACTAGCGGCTAATATTGACTCAAAATATTACTGCCGAATGTCCCTCCTGATACTAACGCTCTCTACTGATCCGAGCTAGGCACCAGTACTGGGTAGAGATGCCTTGCTCTCCCAATGGCTGGATATTCATACGTTCGACCAATTAACTAACGCCAAAAGGAAAAAAAATAATTGTATCCAATGAATATCAATTATCCTCCTTAATTACAGCTGTAAATGATCATAATATTCTAAATCTCATGACCGGTGCTCAAAAGTAAGGAATCCTTCGCTCCCACAGAAAAATCAAATCATTTATCTGACATAATACTATCTTCATTATTTTCAGCTTTGATCTGATAAATTATTTCTTAGTCATAGAATAATCGATTGCCTTGTATAAAATTGTTGGTGGAGTGAATGACTCAGTTATCAAACATTAGGCTACCATCACGTGACTGACTGGCATGCATCAGTGAGCACGTTTCCATACACAACCTTCTAATACAGTTACATGTGTGTGTGTGTGTGTGTGTGTGTGTGTGTGTGTGTGTGTGTGTGTGTGTGTGTGTGTGTGTGTGTGTGATTACCTAATTGTGATTACCTAATTGTGCTTACGGGAAAGAGCCCAAAGCTCGTATCTTCCAGTCTCCTCATCGGTTCCATTTTAGACTTAGTGATACTTATCATACCTGTCCTTAAAACTATGGATTGAGATAGCATTAACTACCTCCTCGCTTAGCGAATTCCAATTATCAACTACTCTTACACTGAAAAAGTATTTCCTTACATCCTGCAAAGAAGTTTTCTTACCAAGCTTCACACTATGACCTCTAGTTCTAGAGCCAGCCATATCAAAATATCGATCCCTATCCACTCTATCATAACCATGAAGGCATTTAAAGACTGTCACCATATCCCCCCCCACTCTTCTAGCTTCGAGTGATGGTAAGTCTAATTCCCTCAGCCTCTCATCATAACTGAGATTGCGTATTTCTGGCACCAGTTTCGTGGCATGTCTTTGAACTTTTTCAAGCTTAGCTATGTGCTTTTTCAAGTGTGGATTCCAAAAGGGGGCTGCATATTCGAGTTTTGGCCTCACATAGGTTACATAAATATTTCTGAACATTTCCTTGTCCATGTGCCTGAAGGCTACCCTTACATTTGATAAGAATGCATATGCTCCCCTTACTATGCCATTTATATGTATTTCTGGAGACAAATCTGCCAGTATGTTTACTCCTAGATCTCTCTCATTTTCTGTCTCTTGAAGTTGTACTCCAGCCACCGAGTAGTCAAGCTTGGGCCTTCTTGCACTTGTACCCATTCTCATTACCTTACATTTTGAGGTATTGAATTTCATTAGCCACTTTTCTGACCACTCATGCAGATTATTTAGATCCTCCTGAAGTTCTCTACCATTGTTCTCGTTTTTTACTTTCTTCACAATCTTTGCATCATCTGCAAACATATTCATGAATGAATTTACAGACTCTGGTAGGTCATTTACATATACAAGGAACAAAAGTGGCCCTAAAACTGAACCCCGTGGAATTCCACTACTAACTCTTCTCCATTCAGACACTGAGTGTCTTACTCTAACCCTCTGTTCCCTTCCTTCTAAGTAAGTTTTTATCCATTCCAAAACATTTCCACCTATTCTAGCCATTGATTGCAGCTTCCTAATAAGTCTCCCATGTGGAACAGTGTCAAACGCTTTCTGGAAGTCTAGGAATATGCAATCTGCCCAGCCCTCTCTTTCCTGTAAGATTTGGCTTACCTCATCATAAAATTCGAATAAGTTTGTTACTGTGTGTGTGTGTGTGTGTGTGTGTGTGATTACCTAATTGTGATTACCTAATTGTGTTTACGGGAAAGAGCCCAAAGCTCGTATCTTCCCGTCTCCTGATCGGTTCCATTTTTAGACTTAGTGATACTTATCATACCTGTCCTTAAAACTATGGATTGAGATAGCATTAACTACCTCCTCGCTTAGCGAATTCCAATTATCAACTACTCTTACACTGAAAAAGTGTGTGTGTGTGTGTGTGTGTGTGTGTGTGTGTGTGTGTGTGTGTGTGTGTGTGTGTGTGTGTGTGTGTGTGTGTGTGTGTGTGTGTGTGTGTGTGTGTGTGTGTGTGTGTGTGTGTGTGTGTGTGTGTGTGTGCATAAATTACATAAATTCAGTTTTAGTGAGTACACTATTAAAAACATCCTAACACAGTTTAAAAAACGGGGAGATAATAAAAAAATATATATATAACTACATCACTATAATAAGACTGCTTCAAACGGATATAAGAAAAACAGGCTAAACACACACAGAGATGGGAGTGCTAACATTATTACTATTATTATTATTATTATTATTATTATTATTATTATTATTATTATTATTATTATTATTATTATTATTATTATTATTATTATTATTATCTTACATTACTGAAAAGTAAAAATATTTGTTTTCCGGCTTACTACTATACTGTGTTGGCTAAATTGCGAGTACTTACTAATACAGCTGAGTAGATAGTAAACAGTTTCTATATCATCTCCTTGACTATTCATTTACTAAAACAAGTGAACATCAGCTGCAAATTTAAAGTTTTCTCCCTCAAGACATTTATCAATGCTCTGATACTTTCATTTACAGAATAAATGAAATTTAACGAAGAGTACCTTTACTGCATCACAATCTGGATCTTTGGATTAAATAATCAGCGTCTTTCTGTTATCTACTAGACAACTGCAGTTGGAATAACACCGCTAGAAAAAATATATATATATATTCGTAAACATTACTGTTGGAATGACTATCAGAAAAAGTTTACTTCGGAAGGACTACTGAAATTGGACTAACACCGCTGGAAAAAGGAATTTCCGGAAAAATTACAGCAGTCAGAATGACACCACCAGAAAAAGGAAAATCTCGCATGGAACACTCGAGTTATAACGAGACCACCGAGAAAAGTTTATTTTGGGAGGACTACTGCAGTGGAACGGCACCGCCAGGTCACTACGAACTAGCAACACAGACTAAAATGGTTGTTGAACCAAAACCATTCCCTATCGTGGTGCCATCGACATCGAAACTCTTCCTGGTCGATACACAACAGCAAAACACGATTCGTAGCAGTAGCAACAGTAGCTCATGATCATGGCAGTAGTAGTAGCAGTAGCAGCCCTGTGCCTTCCTGCTATAAAATCCCCTAGTCCCATCTACTTTATAGTAGTAGTAGTAGTAGTAGTAGTAGTAGTAGTAGTAGTAGCCATGAGCCATACCTGCTACAAAATCCCCTCGTTCCGTTTCCCTTTCTACCTCTTGTTTTTTTTTCTTCATTTCCTACCTCAATCGCACTATCCATACAATAATTAGCAACAACAAAAACAACAACAGCAACAACACCAATTTGAACATCGATTCATTAGCTGCAGTATTCTTTTGAACGAATTATAATAAATCACGGTTTCAAAAGAAAAATAAATGAGTTCTATTCACTAATTTTTTTTTTTAAACACTCTTAAGAATATATTATATCGTAGTTACCAAATTGGTATTAAAAATACCAACAATATACGGGTACGAAAGCAACTCACCGAGTTTGCACAGATCATTATGAAAAAAGAAAAATCCTTACACTATTAATTATTCTACTAGCTGATGAATTTGTATGATTAAGAAAAAGGTAAGATTGTGTCCACATCTGTTAGTAAATCCGATATCATATTTATCTCCAAATTATTCATCTTTTATTTACTTTCAATCTTCTCTTCCCTCGTGAAGACAATCCGTGATACATTCTCTCCCCCCCCTCTCTCCCCCTCCCCCTTTTCCCCTCACTGGACACGCACAAACGTCTGTTACATCCCAATTCATGTGCACGGGTTCGTCTACATGCAAGCAAATGCACTGCGTCTTATGTGCAAAGAGACACAACAAGTGTGAAAAATATATGAAGACAATGTTACTTTGTTCTCACAGACAAAAGATAGCAGAGGAAATAATAGTGTATAAGAAAGTAAAGCTTGTGCTTCGATTAAAAAAAAAACCCGTCGCTTAGCGCTTTTATAAAAGACCAAACAAATAAATAAATAAATAAAAGAGGTTTTATTTTGAGTGTAAAATCACAGCTTTTCTTGTTATCTCAATGCTCTTGTTCCCGATTATATCATGTAAAGGACAAATAAATAAATAAATAAATAAATGTTGTTCCGGTTTTACGTCATGGACTCCCTTTTCTACCAAAGGCTAGGACGGTTGCCTTCTTGCTAAAGAATTGTTTTGGCAGATGTAATCGTTACCCTGAGTGCAATGCCCTTGCTAACTTCAGACCATGACGGGGCGCGAACCCTCGACCTGACGCCTCAAAGTCGCGGACGCTACCGCTTGAGCCACGGTGACTACAAATAAATAAATATATAAATAAATAATATTTTTTCTCTCTGCATATGCAACCACAATCTTCATAGTTCTCAGTAGCCCTTCGCTTGTTCCCATTTCTCGCATGTTATTGTTGATCGGTTATCACGTCACATATGCTTACTAGTCCGATATTCTTGCTTCACGTTTCAAGGCCAACCGATATATGTGTCTAGGCCGATTATTGAACACCCAATATCCATAACTCATTCGATTTCCTTTATTTTTATTTTTACGACTATTTGGGTTACAGAACATTTAGAAAAATAGAACACATTCAACATTTTTCATTATTAGCCTAAATTGATTCCTTAAATTACAATATATATCCGATTTCATATTTCGTTCAGTTACAAAATGGAAAAATAATATTTCTGTTGCATAACATCCGATAATCAATTCTAAGCTACGACAAACTTGCATATAATTATGTCAACCTCTACATTCGAAGACAGACTAAATTTTTATCTCCTAAGATCACGTCTTAATGTTCGTTTGTTTGTTTGTTCCGGTTTTACGTCACGGACTCCCTTGTCTACCAAGGGCTAAGACGGTTGCCTTCTTGCAAAGGACTTGTTTTGGCAGATGTAATCGTTACCCTGAGTGCATGCCCATGCTAAACTCAGACCGTGACGGGCCGCGAACCCTCGACCTGACGCCTCAAAGTCGCGGACGCTACCGCTTGAGCCACGGTGACTTAATACAGATTAAAAAAATCAAGAAGATTACACTAAAGAGAGGAGGAAAGCAAAGGATAAAGAAATAAATAAGTGATGAAAATACTAATAATAGTAAACAAAAGGACAAGAATAATAACTATGTAGTGTTCTCATGCTTAAAGCAATTGGGAAAATCATACGAGTTTCTTTAAATAATAAAATCGAATCCATCTTTAAAGGAAATGCAATAATCCCCTTTGTATGAGGGGTGGCTATGGAAAAGCGCAGCCTTGAGAAATCGCGGAAGGAAAATTCAGAGGAGGGGGTTCGTAATCCTCTCGCTCCGCTCCATTTAGTCGACGCGTAGGGCAAGAAGGGAAACATGGAGGCAGTGTCCTTATCCCACGTCCGAGGAGAAAAAATGAGAAAATATAGAGAGAGGACTATGGGATACAGAGGACTTTTAATTCCTAAGAGAGAAGAACCATTATATTAATCCATAAACTCTCTTGCTTGTGGCCGCCGTGGACGGGTTAGTTACGCGCACGACTTTGATTCGTCAGGTCGTTGATACGAGACCCGCCAAGGCCTCAGGCTAGAAAGTGCATTCACTCAAGGTAACGGTCGTACTGCCAAAACCAAAGTCCTTCGCAGGAAGGCACCGTCCCAGCGTCACACATTAAAAGAAGAAACAAGGCTCCCAATTCCTTGTTCTTATATATATCTTCCGAGCTTATGATCGTTTTTACGTCACGGACTCCATTCTCTTTTAAGAGCTAGCCTTCTTGCGAAGAGACTCTGGTTTTGGCAAGTGCGACCGTTACCCTGAGTGAATGCCCTTTCTAACCACAAATCGTGGAGGGCCTCGAACCTATATCTTCCGAGCTTGAACCGCTGCAACTCGATTCACAGTCTCAAAGGTCGTTCCCCTCCCATATACACACAAAGCCGACTCGAAAGTTACCTAGAAATTAACTATAGAATGACACGCAATCCTCTGTTATGCCCATTCCGTTCTAGTTGCTTATTAGTAAATTATTTAGTTTTATGAGTTATCGTTTTGTATTTACGAGGTGAATACCTTACAAAGAGCTTTCGTAAGGCCTGGAGGAAAATCTCTCTCTCTCTCTCTCTCTCTCTCTCTCTCTCTCTCTCTCTCTCTCTCTCTCTCTCTCTCTCTCTCTCTCTCTCTCTCTCTCTCTCTCTCTCTCCCAAGAGAGTATAAAGAACAAACATTTAGCAACTGATTCAAGTGCATATACTATACAGTGCCCGAAGCAATCTATCAGATTCTCTTAACTTCTTTTGCCTTCCGTATCATATAACAAGAGTTCTTGTGATTGATTCCGTATTGACAAGGAAGTAAGCGCTTTTGGCCCCCCATACCTCATCCACCATGACGCTCCATTCCATTCAATGGCGTATCATTAAACTAACATTCATAGAAAAGCTATTTTGAAATATTTCATAATTCTTAATACATTCCAAAGACTTCACGGAAAACAAAATATTATTGTACTCAATATTCAAAGCAGATATCCTTGTGGGGAGAAAAGTAGAACTAACGTGCCTTATCTACGATCGCTCGCCTTATTCACTATTAAACAATAATCAGGATGGGAGATACAGTGAGATTCTCAAGAGAGACTTCGATCAGCATTTGTTGATAATTTTCTTAATTTCAATTTAGGGTAAGCGCTAATGGCTACATTAGTCTCCAGAAACGATCTGGGAGACACAACAAAGTTTTAAAAAACTTGTTTCTTAACCATCAATCCTCGCGCTCGAAACAATATCTGAGAGAGAGAGAGAGAGAGAGAGAGAGAGAGAGAGAGAGAGAGAGAGAGAGAGAGAGAGAGAGAGAGAGAGAGAGAGAGAGAGAGAGAGAGAGAGAGAGATTCCCAAAAGCACTAATAAAAGAAAATATTCCTTCAACATGAGAGTGAATATATTATGCGCTCTTTTAGTTAAGCCTTTTAGAGAGTAATTATTCTTCCCTTATGATTTAAGTTTTCTCACTTTCATACGGGGTCGCTAAATTTGACTGGTATCTTTCAACTCACATCCGTTGAAGCAGTCATTTTCTTCTAATCTTTCATTTCATGCTTTATACAATCGATCCAACTAACAAAGAATAGTACTTGATATTTTCATCATAACGTTTCACACATTACCAAATATATGCACATCTCTTATTATCCCTTCACATCTGACAAGTTACAACACTACCCATCATTGTTTCTCTTTGCTGCGATGGAAGAATACTCACTGCTCTCTGCTCTAACTCGTAAATACTGCATACAATTTGCAAGATTTCCTTTGACCTTGACCTCGAAGGAAAGGTCACTTGTGTTCCTGTTTTATGAATGGATTTGAATATCCATTGGATATTTTTCATTCATTTTCCATTTTCTAATGTTCTTCCGTAATTATTCCAAAATTAATTCTTGCATAATAGTATGTGTACACGTGTATGCGAGTGCGCATGCTCTCCTACAAATACAAAGAAACATATGCACACATAAGTGCACATCCTAGAAATGAAACATGCACATGCTATAAAAAGCAGACTGTGCTTGCATTATTTCCGTGAAGGGAACAAAACATATCACGAATGCTGGTGAACAACGCGTGTAAGCATTTAGAAAGTCACTTCCGACCTCTTGTAACGAGGTTAAGAATCCCTGGTTTGAGTTTTATTTTTTTGTATTTATTTGTTAAGCGATTACTTTTCCTAATGTAAGAATCATAATATCAATTACGACAAATTAGTTGCAACATGGTATATTACCTAAAATTAAAATCATAAAATTAATTCGATAATGTAACAAATATAACTCATAAAATTAACTGCAAAAAATTTTCATTTTCTAAGGCGAGAAGGTACAATACAAAAATATGAACACCTATATCTGGCATGGGTACAGGTAGGTTATTGCTGTTTTCACTTATATCATGTCTTTTTTACAGGTGCTTATTGAAATAGTATATAGAAGTTGCAGATGCGTCATCCTGTATACAGGATCGAGTAAAAATGTAAATTTGAGTAAATATGGAAGTAATGCTGAAGTATATAACGACATTGTTAAATCGTATTTTTTTCTTTTACGTGTTGTGTGTCACTATGACTCCCCATTTGGAGGTTGACACAGACGGATTGAAGCTGGTGAATTAAAGCTGGATGCACTACCTATCACCCCGCCAGGAGCTCGAAGGCAGGTCACGTTACCTACTGTGTCGAGAGCATTCTACCGCTACGCAATTTACAGTAAAAATAAACTCAAAAAATTCATCTTTAATAAAACCAGTTTTATTCACAAACTTAAAACACTTATTCTCCTGCCTATGCATGGTAACCAAAAGCATAATATAATACACCTGTCACTGCACATATAAACCTCAGGAATGCTTGTTACGCCCTTCCGGCTTAATGCTTAAAACATGCCTTCATGCGCAGCATGAATCAAGCCCTAAATATTAAGTGAATAGAACCACTCGTTGCAGCTCAGCAGAACAGTGCCTGGCTTACATCTAAGAGGCCTAGAGTGTGAGTCCCCGAAGTGGTGCTATGGTATTTTTTCTCCAGAATTCATTGTGGAAAAGGAGAAGGTACTGGAGTCCCTAGAGAGAGACTCTCTGTCGACTAAGTAGGTTAGTGAATGGTGCAAACTGCTCAGGTGTTAAGCTATCTATCTATATACATGGGTCATGTTCCCCTTATAAGGGGAGTGGCTGAGTCAAAACAAAAAATACAGAGGAGAGGATTCCCAGTCCCCTAGCTCCGCCCCATTTATTCGACACTTACGACACGCAGGGGAATAATGAGGAAGTATTCTAACCTCCCCTCCCTCAGGAGGTGTTAAGTTAATTGTGGTAAATATTCGAAAGATTAGATTTCTCTAAGGCCCGTTACATCCATACTAAAGATCTGACTTAAAAACAAAACAGAGGTCAATGCAGTAGATTAAAATAACATTTTAATATAAATTCAAAATGTATAGGAGAACTTGAATGTATTTCACGACTTAATATCGAATAAATCAACTCATAATTCCAAAAGAAGGTAAAATCCAATAATATTTCTAAACACATACAAAATCGTATTTAAATAAAATCTTAATCCATTCATTGTCCTCCAATGAAACTTTTATGGCCTTGAACAAAGTATTCATTTCTGTTCGAAGCTCACAATCAACTAAGGTAAAGTGGACCGTGCGTGGGAAGCCTTTTCAAAGAAGGAGGAGGAGGAGGAGGAGGAAGAGGAGGAGGAGGAGGAGGAGGAAGAGGAGGAGGAGGAGGAGGAGGAGGAGGAGGAGGAAATAAAGTATGAAGGGAGGGAAGCTGCTCAGTAACTATGCATAATCATTATTATGACCTTCGGGATCAACTCTTTTGATCCGGCAAAACTCGAATGATACGAGAATATCGTGAATGGAAACATTAGCTACAAAAAACACGTGTGTCACGGAGTAAGTCACCTGAAACTACGAGAACTTGTAAAGAAATTAAATACATATGCCATATTTGCCTATAATATGTGTAAGTTTAATCATTTTCAGGATATTAAAGAGCTATCGAAAGCTCAGCCTTCAATTTCGGGATTTTAAACATGCATTTAAAAAAAAAAGTACTTGAACAGTTGAAATGCTTTCAGAAATGGGTGTTAAAAATTCTGATGATGAAGGTTAGGCCTACGAAATTTCATATAACAAAACAGTATCGCTTTTATCTGTCATGAACCATTTTGAGGTTTGAACACTGCTGCTAAGATCAATTATAAGAGGGTAGAACAGTCGATAAGACAGGTGCATACGTAGAGGAAATGCACTTCAGCAAGAATAATTTATTTAAATCGAGGCTTATATAACCTTGCAGGAACAATTACACCAGATAATGCTCAGCCCTAAATGGGCTATATGCATTGTCACTGGATCTCCCTTTCACTGACCCAAAAAATGTTATTGCTGCCAATCCAACTTAATTAATTTCTATTCCCAAGCAATTATTTCATGCCTAAATAGCACATAGAGACGTTAACCAAATTCGGGTGCAGAAATCCTGATTCACTCTATAGTTAACGGCAACTGCAAATAATTCGTGTAGAGAAAAAACGACTGGATAAGTTACATAAGTTGATGTCATGTTCTCTTACGTGGAATTATTATTGGAAACTGCAGAAGAGCATTACAAATAATGAAAAAAATAGTGAATATAATATACTGTCTGCAGGACTTTCATAAATCTATAAAAGGGAAATAGTGCTTTAGAAGGAAATTAGCAACTTTATCTATATCTACTAATCTTGGGTGTTGTATAAGAACATATTATTATGAAACAGCATCCGGGAAAAAACACATATGCACCTATGCAAGTACGCAGGTGTAAAATGTTATGATTTCTGTCAAATGACACTGTTGCATAAACACACAATTATCAGAAGTTAACGCAGATTGACCTTTAAGAAGAGCTAAATCAGACCTCAGTTTTGTTGTGATTATTGATATCAGCAAGAACGTCATGTTAAAAGAATGCATGCAGCTTAGAAGGCGTCAAAATGTTATGCTTTCGTCAAAAGATACTCTTGCAGAAGCAAGCATTATCCGCGACATGCGAAGAATGACCTTTAAGAAGCACTAAGGCAGTCAAGAATCTTGCAATGTTTACAGATATCAGCATGAAGATCGTGAACTAGGAATCAGCAGGTGTCAAAATATTATGCTTTCGTCAAATGTAGCAAGCATACGAAGAATGCAAAACTACGTAAGATAGATCGAAATTTCATCGAGTTGAACAAGTTTTTGCGTTGTAAACCACAGCTGACATCAATCTAGATGATAATTTTTCTTCTTCTCAATGTTTTCTTGGTGCCCGAGCCCAATGTGGGCATTTTTTTTTTCTCGTTACACACAAAATTATACGATGCATAATAAGTTATGTATACAAAGTTTCATGAACCTGTACTTCATATCTTTGCTCCAAATTAGAGCAAATTAACTTTAAATATATCTTTCACAAATGTGAACAAATTATAGCTTTGTAAACTGCATCTTTCATTGATTTGGAACGATGTTCTAGCTTTATAAACCATAAATATATACTAATTAGAGCAAGATCATACTTTGTAAACTATACTCTTTATTACGCCCGTACAATGAAAGGGTATGTATACTATATAGCTCTATATGATATTTGCTTGAATAAACTTTGTAAACTATAATCTTAATGAAATCGAACAAACTATTGATTGTACACCGCAGTTTTCATCATAATTGGCGATGTTAAAGCTTTGTAATTTGTTTTACCAACTTTATCTAGGTGAAACAATAAATTTCATTTTGTCATGTATGTATGTATAGATCATCTCTCTCTCTCTCTCTCTCTCTCTCTCTCTCTCTTCTCTCTCTCTCTCTCTCTATATATATATATATATATATATATATATATATATATATATATATATATATATATATACTGTATATCGCTGAGTTTGTGTTTGACTTGAAAATGCTTTAGGAGAGTAAGATAATTGAAAAATATAGATAGATAGATAATCAGAGAGAAAGAGAGAAAAGAGAGAGAGAGAGAGAGAGAGAGAGAGAGAGAGAGAGAGAGAGAGAGAGAGAGAGAGAGAGAGAGAGAGAGAGAGAGAGAGAGAGAGAGAGAGAGAGAGAGAGAGAGAGGATGAGGTTCAAGCTCGTGACAGCCTTAGGCGAAAGAAAAAGATGTCTTATTCACAAAGGTCGTCGTGGGTCGAGCCTTGCGGAAGTCGAATTATGGTTAGCGACAATTTGCATATCTTGAAATACCAAAATGAAATTGGAGTCTTGTTGATATTGTGTATTGGGTAAATATCTATAATCAATAATTTGTAATATTAATTGCTTGGCTATTCGTAGGAAGTATAAAATACTGAGGAAGGAATTCCCAGTCCTCCCGCTCCGCCCCATTTAGTCGACTTTTACGACACGCAGGGGAACACGGAGGAAGTATTTTTGGGCGTTTCTTGGCTCGGCCATCCCCCTTGCAAGGGGGGATGAGGCATGTGTATATGTATATATGATATTAACTGCATTCGTAGGTAAAAAAAAAAAAATTAGCAGTGCTCAGTTTCAAGAGAGAGAGAGAGAGAGAGAGAGAGAGAGAGAGAGAGAGAGAGAGGAGAGAGAGAGAGAGAGAGAGAGAGAGAGATTGTCTTGGTACTGTGGTCGTATGAAAAACAAAAATCACGACAATTTTTGCAAAGGGTTTAGATTCAAGATCATCTTTAAAAAAAATTCGAGAGAGAGAAAGAGAGAGATAAAGAGATATACATACAGATATATAAATAGATAGATAGAAAGGAAAAACAGATAGATATATATAGATAAATATATAGATAGATAGATAGACAGAGATTCGAGCCTAGGACACATAATCAGTGTGGTACAGCTTGTAACACCTTCGCACACTGATTATGTGTCCTAGGTTCGAATTCCGGCCAAGGGGAAAATTACCTTTCATATTACAATTCATTACATTAAGAGAGTAAAAGACAGGGCAGAAGAAGGAACCGTAATAACGATATATCAACATTTAAAACTACTTACATTAAGCAAAGGAGGGGGAACCGCGGTGGCGCAGTGGTGAAAGTATTTTACCCGTGATGTAACAGAACAGCGGGCATTAGGAAGGGCATCCAACCTTAATTCCCCAGCTCCAACTTGTCTGTATCCTCTCCCATAATATGGATGAATAGTAACATTATCGGTAAAAAAAAAATAAAATCTGGATAATACATGCATTAATATTAAATACTTGTGCTTACTTAGATGATTCGATGAATTTTTCTTCCATCTTCAACGCTGCTTTGTGGGCGGAGGAGGAGTAGGACTTGTAAGCGGAGCTCTGTTCCGTCGAGTACGACATATGCATGGAGTCGTCCGTAAGAGGTGTGTGCTGCCATCGGCGCGTTACGGGCTGCGCGTGGGGACATCGATGCCGCCTGAAATGCAAAAAAATAAAATGTTTATATTCAACAATAAATTAATATATATACTAATAAATGAATAAATAAAAAAAAATTCTTCCAATTTACTCTGGCATCTAATACAGAAACTTAAATGATGTATCGATAAAAATTATTTAGGAAAATATTACTTTAGTGAACTCAAAGACTTATACAGTAAAATAATAATAATAATAATAATAATAATGATAATAGAGTTACATAAAAATATATTTATAGATAAATAAGACTAGAATTTACAAAATATGAGAATATGAGCAAAAGTAACCACAGTATTTACTCCTTAGAAGAAGAAGAAGAAGAAGAAGAAGAAGAAGAAGAAGAAGAAGAAGAAGAAGAAGAAGAAGAAGAAGAAGAAAGCCACGTTTACATATCCCGAGAGGGCTTAATTATGCTCTTGTGAGATCAATTATATTTTCTTGGAATATGCATTTAGGCTGAGAATACGTATAGCTACACATTTTTTTTTTAATCTTAGTTTCTGTTAATCTCAGGTCAAAATTAAAGGTATTTAGAGCCACTAATTCCTATTTATTTGCCTTCAAAAATTTTATTAAATTTTTTTTATAAAACAATAATTAATAATTTACAGACAAACCATAAACTATGAGAGAGAGAGAGAGAGAGAGAGAGAGAGAGAGAGAGAGAGAGAGAGAGAGAGAGAGAGAGAGAGAGAGAGAGAGAGAGAGAGAGAGAGAGAGAGAGTATAAGGGAGCACAATTCTTGTACAATGTGGAGGATCCTTTAGCAATAATAATTCTTGCGAATATTAAACTAAATTCCCAATTGTAGGGCCCTGTGTGGGCTGGGCCAAGAAGGTTAGCCTGTGGGCGAAGCAAAAATTTACGATTTGAAGGCATGTGTTATACATGTTTTGGAGACCTCACGTGGGTTTGAGAACAGGGTTACCTGGGTGGGTGAAGTTTTAAGGTATACCTCATGCTTGTAAGGCAATTGTCGGTGATAA
>JAXCGZ010009465.1:132500-162500 GCA_037179515.1 Halocaridina rubra | reverse complement strand
CGCTAAAATACTGCAAGTTGGGAACAGAAGGAAGATCCGGCAACATTAAAGAAATGCGTTGGAAAGACCAGAGTAAATGGGAAACAGACAGACAGACAGGGAGAAAAACAGACAAAAGACCTTCCGATCTTTTTTCTTCTCTATCGGCAGATTTTCGAATACTCATATGGGATCACTACATCACTTTAGCCTTTTTGGATGCCTTTACAAAACAGAAAAAAACATTAATCAGGGCTTGGAACTGAACTAGTTGAAATGGACTGCTCCCCCAGTGACTGAATAAGAGGAAGGACCTAATAATAATGACAGGTAATTACAAAACTACGCAAGTAATTACGCGGTGAAGGTGGAGGTGAAGAGGTAAAAAATAAAATTAATTGAAGACATCAACAGCAGCAACAGATAGACACGGAGACGGGAAGATACGAGCTTTGGGCTCTTTCCCGTAAACACAATTAGCTAATCACAATTAGGTAATCACGTAGGTAAAGTCTGAAGTCGGTAAAAACACACACACACACACACACACACACACACACACACACACACACACACGACCATAGCAAGACAATGGCAGAGTAAATATTGTAGGATCAACGAACGCCCAATATTTTGTGAACGGAAGTAATATGTGAAGAAATATATGAGAAACACAACGCCATTTCTTACAATAACGTCGGCATAGTAACTATGTTTATTTGTAATGATTTGTTTTTGTGTGTACATTTCTGTACTTAATCACAGCCATTGTTGTTTTAGATAGCTCAGAATACGACATACATAATTATTTATAAAATGAATAATAAATAGCTTTGCAATTTATATAGAAACCATTTTCTCTTATGCCTGGTCTTATAATTAAAGAAATATTTGGTATTCCTTCAAAATGAAACACAGATATAAGATCCTTTTACTGATTTGTAGCTCGCGGATTGGTCGGTGCAGCGACTACTTCTTCCCATCTACCTCCAGACTCTGGAACTCTCTTCCTCCCTCTGTCTCTCCTAATTCTTATGACCTTTCATCCTTCAAAAAGCAGATCTATCGTCATCTCAGAGCATAGTCCTCCATATCTCTGGGTCCTCTGTCGTTTCCCTTTGTGTGACATTACCTCATCTCTGTCTTGTCCTTAACCTATTTCTTTTCCTTCGTCTTGGTGTATTCTCGTGCCAGGGCCATTATTGATGAGGGCAGTTTCTGCCTGTCCCGGTGTCACAATCATAAAAAAAAAAAATTCAAAGTTTCCCATTTAAGTGACTTGTTAAATTAGCAATATGCAAACAACAAGGTTTAGTGATTGATAAATAAACGTCTTTCATTGATAAGTACTCTCGTAACTGGTAAAATTATCGTTTTCCCTCAAAACTGAATCCCGGAAATAGGACAACTTACTGGATACAAAGACGGATAACTAAGTTTCCTATTCTTGCACGGTGCTTGACAAGCTCTTCCCCTGCAACAACCAGTTATTTACTATGCTGTCATTTTCTACAAATGTCCGGTCTTTCTTACTCCAATTCTTTCCATCATTTCTCATTAGTTTAATATTCGGTCTCCATGTGCACTTCTCATGAAACCCTGCTTGACTATTTTTTTTTATTTTTTTTTACACATATTAAAACTCATTGTCTGATTTTGTTCCTCTAAATCTCTGTGTTTGTGAAGTTTCACTCTAAATCTTCGGCTTTCCTCCAGGTCTTTTCATATTACATTAAAGGGAACTAACGTTATTGATATGGAAAACGTTTTTAAGATTCACCTCCCTACAACTTTCCCTTACTTTAATTAAAGATAGTAAATCTACTAATAGAGAGAACGTTTCTCATTCTGCAGTTTCCTTCAGCCTTTCTTTACATTATGTTAAAAAGAAGTAAATTATATTATAGTAGTATGAAAATGCCTTTACCTCTACTTACTTTGTTATAAGAAATTTATATCTCCTATAAAGTTACAACCGGATAACTATTATTCAACGAAAACAGTGTTCATTTCTCATGAAAATGTGGCAACCAATTTGGATACAAAATAGATTTATAAATACAGTATTCTGGTAATAAAAAAGTATACAGGCACCAATAGAAAGTCACTTACTAAATTATGCAAACTAATACCGCTTCCATATATGACAATGACAACGTTATATTATTATTATTATTATTATTATTATTATTATTATTATTATTATTATTATTATTATTATTATTAGTATTAATATTATTATTATTATTATTATTATTAGTATTATTATTATTATTATTGAGATGATGATGACGCTGATAAGTTCCTGCCTATGAATCGGTTTCCTCGCTCAGGCAAATATACAAAAGCTCTTCACATGAGTGTCTGAAGCATGTTACTCTGGGATTACTGTAATGATTAAGTATTTATTGTGACTGAAAGCAGGCGGTTAGAATAGAAGACTTTTGCCGTCCTGTTACGGATCACTATGTAAGCAATTTGTGGCTTTGAGGTAGTAAGTCCCAAGTTGATAATAGTTATAATGGTCTCATTACAGGTGCATACTCACGTGGGAAATCTAAGAAAAGTCTCTCAAAGACCGTGAATGTGTATCTTTGTCAAGTAGTGTTGTTATCCTGAGAGAGAGAGAGAGAGAGAGAGAGAGAGAGAGAGAGAGAGAGAGAGAGAGAGAGAGAGAGAGAGAGAGAGAGAGAGAGAGAGAGAGAGAGAGAGAGAGTATAAAGGTGTGCAATTCTGAACGTAGTACATAAGTTAAATGGCATTGCTTCAAGAAGGAAACTTAATGCAAAATTTTCAAGTGAAATTAGAGACGTTGTCTAAAACGGACTAAAACCCAGAATCCACATCTTCTAAGAATTCAAATCAGAAAAGAAACAAGTATGCGAAATACAAGAAGCTTATCTTACTTTGCGATATAAAATGAAGAGTCTGACTATGCACTAAGTGTGAATGCAACAACAATTATATTTCGAAACTAGAAGGCTTGTGTGCTTGTGTTTCTAAACACAGGAAAAAGGGTGCTTGGGGAAAGAATACTTTTTAGAGAAACTAAAGCCCGGAAGCAACGCTAATGATCCAATTCACCAGAAATACTACACGCTCTACATACTGTAATTGAGGTAAGTAACGACTGCATGACTACATTTGTAATAAAGTACAAGATAAATAGTATATGAAGAGAGCAGAACAACCTCTTTTGTAAAGAGCAGCCGTAGGGTAAGAACGTATTGAGCAGTTGCAATCTCAGCTTATTCCAGAGACCAGTGTCCATATGAAACATTAGGCCACTTTTACACCAAAGTGGCACGTCGTACGTGGCATGCCACGTGCGACGTGTCACCTAGGTGATAAAGCGGCCTTAGACTTGTGTATTAGCAGTCCTTGTGGTTGAATAATAAAGACGCCTCCCCATTCTATTTAAAGCATCATACAGGACATATATGATTTAATTCAAGCATCATACATGACTTATTCATAATTGTCAAGTATAAAAACTTGATTACTCTAGCAACCGAAGCTTAGGATTACTATTCTAAATGAGTAAACCAAGAGTAAGTTTAACGCTACAAGAATACCAAAACTTATCAGAGGCACTGTACGGCGCCAACATACTCAACCACAGTTACAAATGTAAGTGATATACTATGTAATCTATCTAAGAAGTTAATTTCCAAGCATAATATTTTGATAACATCCAAAATGTGTTTCCTGGCATTAATGTCTGTTATTATTCTGTCGTAGGTTGAAGTATTTTCAAGAGGATTTTCTGATGAAAACCAGGGATGTGTCATCATTAAAAATCCATTATTCCAATTTCGTTCACAAATGTATCCAACCATGATTTTAAGATGAAATCAAGGCTGCTAAAGTCACTCGGAAAATGGTAATATCTTTTTCTTGGTTGGTAGGAGGGCTCCCATGCTTGAGTTTCTGGTAAAATTTAAGACGTCAAAATGACTGAGATTCGTGATCGCAGTTTATGTTAATACGAGAGAAAAAAAAAATCTATTTTCCTATGTTATATAGGGTTTCCATGTTTGAGTTTCTAGTGAAACCTTTCTGACTGATTATAATATTGTAATTTGTTTTTAATGTAGCTGGGTTTTTTTTATAGTGAAAACAAGAAAAAACTATTCCTTTCGTAGGTTGTACGGAGTTACTATGCCTGAGTTTCTGGCAATATTTAGACCGTTCAGGATGATTAAGATTCGTCGGCCCATTTTCGTAGGTAGCTGTGTTTATTGCTGATGATGGCTAAAACCTTATAGGGAAAAGCTCCCTACGCCTTATTAGAGCGGGAGGACAGTCCTTCCCTGCCATGAGATGATTAAATAATGCTTGTGTATGATCTTATTATGATAATCACCATTAGGTGTTTGTTTTGGACTTCTTTCATATCGGTAAAGAAATGGTTATTCTGCTAGAATGATGATGGACACTCTCCTCACACCTCCTACTACTACTACTACTAATAATAATAATAATAATAATTATAAAAATAATAAAAATAATAAGTAGTAGTAGTAGTAGTAGAAGTAGTTTCCAGATTGTTTAACAGGGTGCATACTAAAAGAGGAATACACAAGTGAATGCACGCATATGTAAGTAGGAGAAGGAGGGATTTGATAGAAAGACAGACAAAAGAACCGAAAAAACAGGTTATAATGGCGAAGTTGGATGCAGGGTAGAAACCCACCCACCTTCATCTCTCTCTCGCTCTCGGATGCTGGGTAGAAACCCACCCACTCTCTCTCTCTCTCTCTCTCTCTCTCTCTCTCTCTCTCTCTCTCTCTCTCTCTCTCTCTCTCTCAAATTATCCAGAGCCTTCATCATTTCGCCACTCATCAGATTATCAACGCTTTCATTATGCGTTTAATCACACTTTTACATCAACGATACAACTCATTATGCTTTTAATACTGTAATTTTGGTTCCTGAGTAACTTTGGACGACCGGAATATTACTTTTATTAAAAGAATATTAATAATGGAAAAATAACAGCAATTTTGCATCATTTACAGCATGTTTCGCTCGTGAAAAAAAGAAAGGAAAATGCTCAGAAAGTATTTGTGATTTGTAAAGATTTTCTTTTTTGTACCAATTGTTTTTGGTTTTCTTACCACAAATGAGAACACTCCATAAACATGGCCTAGATTATAACAGCCTCTTTCTAAGTTTAAATGTAATTTATTATTATGCTGTATGACACGCATATGAGTCAATTTCATCGACACAAGTGTATTTGTGTAGGTGTGCCTCGGGCAAGACTGGATTCTGAGAGGGTGAGAGAAGTAAATATTGCGACAAAAGATATGTACCCAGTTCACCACAAGCTTTCCATTGTAACTCCTAACATATGAATATAACCTCTGCGAATAATACAAGAAGTCAAAATTGGAATTATTTATTTATTTTCTTTTTTACTAAAGCTATTAAAGTCCAACTCGTTGGTTACAGGGACTCAATTCGTCCTCTCCTGCCCCAGTAGGCTGACACCCACGCTACTTACTATCACAGCCACTTAGCCTATTTAAAACCTTGTCCAATTTTACCCATCCTGTGTGATGTTGTCATATGATATTCTTGCAAGTCATTATGTTTCATTGCGCTAAATATGCGCACACGTGGAAGTTCGTGAAATGTCTATGTGCAGAAAAATTCACCCTCAGGACAATCTTTATTGGTTATTTTTTTCTTCAAAGTTAAGGACGAATATTGCTGTCCGTGTTCCAAACGCGTTTTGCGTCCCACTCGTATCAAAAGTGTCATCGCCTTGAACCCTTCGCATTATATAGAGAGCCTTGACAAAACCAAGTTAGGAAAGTGGCCCACCACATTATGAGCTTGGGTGTCTCTCACAAGAGGTGTTTAGATTTGGTTAGATTACATTATGCTATTGCGATTCTCCAAAGAACCAAGAAGATTCCTCTGCTAATATCTTACATAAAGTTTTCGTTACGCGGTATGTATAAACATAGCAAGGTCTTCAAGACAAATTAAATTACTAGAAATAACTGAACAAAATGTCCTAGTCTTAAAATTATCTAGATATCTTAAAAAATCCAACGCATTTTCAAAATTTTTAATAATACAAAATATATTGTTCTCATTTCACAAGCAGCCATTTATTTTAAATGCTTAATGCATAATTATCATTAATTTGATTTTTAAATAAAACAATCTCCAGCTATTCATTTGGGTACCTCCATCAAGACCCCTTTAATATCTTCCTAGCCTCCTTTAGCCTTCCTTGTAAGGTCTCTCTCGAACTACACACGCTCGCACACACAGACAGAGAGGGAGCAGGGTGGGTAGGGAATAACAAGGGAAAAGGGGGTGGGGCTAGTGCAAAGTGGGCTTGTAACTTCATTACTCCTTGTTGAATCTCTTTAAGGAAGTATTTGTGAGAGAGAGAGAGAGAGAGAGAGAGGAGAGAGAGAGATCGACCAACCCACATTCATCAGGTCATCTTACCGTCTGTCATAGTAATTTAAATACAAAGGTAGTTTGCGGTAGAACCTCCCGATGGGGGAGGGGAGAAAGGGACAGTCTACAGCTGCAGCTGCAATGGCAACTCCAGGATTTGTTAACTTACATTTGCATGTCTTTCATGTGACAGCTCCCAGCTACCGTTGCTAGGTGGCTCTGTCTGTCTGTCTGTCTCAAATAAATATATATATATATATATATATATATATATATATATATATATATATATATATATATATATATATATATATATATATATATATATATATACTTTTATTCAATACAAACTTTAGACTTTAAATCAATTATTATTACAGAAATTTTACAAGATAGTAACTTTATTTAAATCATAATAAAAATATATAATTTGGAGCTATGAGAAGTCTCCACAAAATATTCTTGAGATTTTTCGGACTCTTTCCCTATAATTTATCATAAAGATCATAATTTTCAACGAGCTAAACTTAACATGAAATGTGCAATTTTTATTGGGAGGAGACATGCGAGAAAAAATACCTTCTGCGTTTTCTACTTTAACAGACAACTAAATAGAATATGCAAAATATACAGATACTCAAATATCCAAGAAAAGATAAATCTCGAACAGAAAAAAGGATAAGATCAAAGAAATGTCGAAGAAGGCAACTAAAATGGAGAGAGAGAGAGAGAGAGAGAGAGAGAGAGAGAGAGAGAGAGAGAGAGAGAGAGAGAGAGAGAGAGAGAGAGAGAGAGAGAGAGAGAGTTCCTGCATATTTCTTGCATAATAACCACCCAACACAAAAAAAGAGCTGAACGGAGTTTCTCGGTTTCCATCCTCATAAAATAAGGGGCAGAATTCGCTGAGTGTAAATAATAATAATAATAATAATAATAATAATAATAATAATAATAATAATAATAATAATAATAATAATAATGCCCTATATTTAGCTGATGAGCGAGACACCTTAATGTCAGCCAATCTCTTCGAAATTAAAATAAATTGACACATCGCGTTCCTCAAAAGGTCAGGTTTCCACTTGTGGTCTTGCTTCTGTGAATTCCATCAGGATGATTCTTTTGAAAAGCTGACTAATAGGACTGAGGGAGAAGGTCAAACATGCCCTAAAAATTATTCTACAGAAACTGGGTGTTTTAGGGTGAGGTGTGTGGCATATAACATGCCTCCTAGGTAACAGTTCTTCAATGAAAGTCAAAAGCAAGGGACAGTGATAGAACAGAGCCCAAATATATCCCTACCACATAGCAGGGGCCTAAGCCCCCTCTTCAATCACGCGGATCCAATGATATCTAGACAGTGGCTGGAGACCCCCCCCCCCTTATTAAGCTGCCCATTATAATCGACCCCGGGCCAGAATCGAACCTGGGGCAAGTATATTTCCATCCCCAGACGCTACCAACGACAAACTAATGACTGTCATCTTTATCAACAGCTTTTCTCATGTTCATATTGAGTCACTGACTAACAATAGCTTCTTTGACGACTAGGGTTTGGTTGTAAATAAAAATGTTACGGCCTAATACTCTGCCTGATACCTCCTTGTTTTTTCGAGTTTGGGACAAGTACTGAGTTAAGCTGGCTTACTCCCCCAGTGCCTGGATTACCTAAAATAATACCTGTAATGATGTAAAATACAACAGCAACAAGAATGAAGAGAACTGCAGTGAGGGTGTAAACTGAGACAGGGAAAACGGATGAAAAGTATAGGTTTACGTAAAAATGCAATCAAATGTACATGAAAAGTGTAGTGTAGCTGCCAAAGGTGAATGCAACAACACAAAAAGGATCATTCTTGTCTTCAAGAGCCGAGGTTTCCACGGATTTCGGTTTTCTTTTTAAGAGATTCTGAATTCCCTTATCGATGATATATTCTCAAAAGATGACTAATCTATCATCTTACGTAAGTTATAATCGCCTAACAAACCATGTTTATTTCACTATGGTTAAACAACTTTATAGGATGGAAATAAACCTACCACCATAACTTTAAAAAGAGACCAACATATCCGTCGTCTCAATATGAAAACCTTTCTTTAGGAAATGACTATTCTAACGAAATATAAAAATTCATGTAAAGGGTACAATTACACCACCAGAATCTCGTTTCTCAAGGTTAATTTGGTTAGGTCGACCTTCAGACATGCCTAGCTTTTACTGGATGAACAGCCATAATACAGTTTTTAAGCACGTATTACATATAAAATGAGCACTTTACAGAACAGGCCTTTAATGCTAATTCCTTTTATATTTGTGTGACACGGGGAAGGACAAAGAATATTACCTTCATTGGACCAGGACATTAATAAAATATTAAGAAGAAAAAGTAGAAGCTTAAGGACAAAGTAGAAGTAGCAAAAGCATTGTAGATAAATATTTAATACAACGTGATCCATCTTTCAACAGCTGTCTTTGCATTATACAAAATATGAACTGATCTTAAATGAATAATATTTTGCAGTACGACTCCCACCCGAACCAATCGCTTACGAATCATGAATCCTTCTGAGGCAAAAATCTATATATCAAACTCTTGCGTAATAAAGTTTTAATTGCAAACACACACGATGAAGATGATATATGTAAAAATAAACAACTTTTCATCAGCTGAAGCATAAAAACAACACTGGGAAAGACGGTTTTTATCGTATTTATATTCACACTATCATTAAACCTCCGTCGTGTGTTGTACGGTACACAGAAGCAGAAGACCCTCTTTAGGTCCAACTTGTTTTGAAAAGAAACACTGTTTCTGACTCGCGTATTTGCAAAACTATAACGAGGCTGATTAGTTCAAAACTAGCGCTTGTTTAAGATAACAGCTATCTTGGTGTAACGGGTGTTCTTTGTCTAGCGTTTAAATTAAGAGTTCTATCTTATTCGTCGCTCTCCGTCTTGAATATTATTAAGAGGTGCATCGCAAGATATAAAAAAAATATTAATTAATTCATATTAATTAAATCAAAATTTTGTCGATTAAAGTACGGTTATTCATTGTATACTATTGTCAACTTTTTAGGTTAAATTTTTTTTCTTGATATATGTTAACATCCTAAACTCAAATAATTCCAAGAAAATTAAAATTATGAAAATGTGAAAATGTTTCACATTTTAATGTCTAACACCTTGTGATAGTTGGAAGTACTGACAAATACTCATAAGGAAATACACACAAACCTAACCGGATCTGGGCCAAAATCCCCACATCCATAATCCCTATACCCATAATCCTTACGGCCAAATTCCCGATACCCATTATCCAGATGGTCAAAATCCGAAGACATAATTCTTACGGCCAAAGTCCCCATACCCATAATCCTTACCACTAAATTCCCGATACCCATTATCCTGATGGTCAAAATCCGGACACGCATAAATCTCACAGCCAAAATCCTGATACCCATAATCCTGACAGCCAAAATCCCAATACCCATACTCCGAACAAGCCAAACTCCGGACACCCAAAACCCTCATACTCAAATTTCCGATACCTATAATCCTCACGGCCAATATCCCGACACCTTTAATCCCGAAGGGGCAAAACCCCTACAGGCGAAAATCCCGACAATTATTTAAAAATTCCGACGTAATATAAAAATGCTTAATGGTGCGATTTAATTCCATAGTAAACAAACATACATAAAATGGGATTTCATTAGTAGAGAAACAACTTAAGACAAGTATTTGATATTTATTGATCTTTTGACCTGTCGTAAATTTGGCTGTCGTGATTCTCGACTGTCGAGAGTTTGTCCTGTCGGGAATTTGCCTCCACATACCAAAAGAAACATTGATCAGGGCGTAAAATGAGGACGACGAACATATAAATTCATTGGTGATTGCCGAGCCAAATCATACTTTTGCACAAGAAACAAATTCATCCCAATCACCCATCTTAGCACCTTGGGGATTAAGGGTCACCTCACTTCCCTCCATCATCACCGCCACATTGCTTGGGATACCCACAGGGTAAGTGGATAAGTTCTTCTGACGAGAGGCCCGATAGCCGTACCTGGTTTGCCTCCCTTACTTCATCTCATGGCACTCACCCACACAAACGAGATGAAGAAAAGAGGGTAAAACAGTTACATATCAGATATAAATCCACTTCTTGCCTTCAGTCCCCTCTAATTAAGAATGATTACCATTGATCAATATAATTAACAGACATGCATTAATTAGCGCAGCAATGTGGAGAGGCACCTCCTCTTAATAATGAGGTTATTTACCAGTCCTGTCATAAAGGTACATGTTAATCTAAGCATGTCACGAATCTGGGTTCTGTAAGGTGGTAGCGTGGTGGTAGAGTGCACAAGTCAGGATGCGACTAACGCGAGTTCGAACCCTTCGCGGGTCGTTAGGAAAGGCATCTAGCTTTAAAGGGGGGTTTACACGGTCAAACGGTTCGTCGAACGTGGTTCGACAGACAAGTGTTTGAAGTGATGTTCGAACGTGCGAACGGGATATTTGGTTGTCGAATACGTTTCCAAACGTGTTTGACAACCAAATTCCCCGTTCACACACACACATTATATATATATATATATATATATATATATATATATATATATATATATATATATATATATATATATATATATATATATATATATATATATATATGAATAATTTTTTAACCCGACCGGGACTTGAACCTAGAACTTATAATTACTAAGTCAAGGCGCTACCAACAACACACCACAGCGCCTTGACTTAGTAAGTATAAGTCCTAGGTTCAAGTCCCGGTCGGGGTATAAAAAACGATTCATGTTTTCACATATGTAATGTGCTTATTTGGTTATATATATATATATATATATATATATATATATATATATATATATATATATATATATATATATATATATATATATATATATATATATATATATATATATATATATCGATTTACCTTTATAATTATATATTAATATTTTTTCTTCATTCTGGTCCAAGGAATTATGTCAAGAAATATATTCCTAATAACTAAATTGGTCCAAAATGTAAAGGAGAAGATTAAAAAAAAAAACGAGGATCAGTTTCGAATTACAACGCGTATTAGGCAATGCACATTTTTATGACACAATTACTCCCAGTTCGAATGAGGGAGGACTCACACACAAATATAAAAATTGACCAATCACATGTGAAATGTTAACAAAACTCTTTTAATTTCTCAAAAAAGAAAAACTCTAAGACCTATACTGTCAAAGTTATCATCTTTCCAAAAATGCGGGAATTATAACGGAAGACCTGATATGTTTTATCGACTCTACATATTATTAACAGCCAGTGGGACATAAAAGATGGATTGATAACGACATACATTGCTCTTTTTTTTTCCAATAACGCTGGCTATCACCCCGTTGCTATAGGAACAATAGCAAAGAATAGGGTTTCAAAAAATAAAATACATGGTTACATCACAGCAGAGATAAGGTCTATATTTTGAATCAGGTGAAGAAAAAGCAACTCGGAACTAACAACTGAAAAATCTGTGTATATAATAAACAGTTAATGGGGTATGGGGGAGGAGCCCCCCTTAGGAAATGGGAATGACATTAATTATAAAATATTGTTAGATTATGATTGGTTAGGTTAGTAAAATTGGAGATTACATCTAACAATAGCCTAAAGTTTGTTTTCTTTAGTCGACCCTAAGCTGTTCACTTAAGAATATACAAATATGATAAGTGACAGAAAAGGAAATCAGGTTAATTTCTGAGAATGGAAATGCTAGACTGATAAATATAGTGACATCAAAGTACAGATCATATCTAGTTTAATAGAATTACAGTACCTGTAATAAGATGGTGCAATTACACTTAAGATCTGTGCATAGGAATATGTGTATAGGACTGTCAAAATGCAGTTTATTTATCTAGAATAAATATACTAAACTAATTGTAAAGTAACTAAATGAGTCGGTATCAAATACAGTATGCTACAGCTGGTAAATTTTAATTTTAATTGTAATCCATTCTCTAAATTATAATCGTCAATATTCAAACACTCGCTTTACTTTTCTAGATTGTAAAATATTATTAATTAATTTTTATTAACATAATTACTCAAATCTCCGAATCATATTTCATTACATTACATTATAATCATAACGAAAACGCAAATAAACTTTGGCGATAGTAATATTTGATACAGTGACTTAAAATCTGTAAACGGCTCCGTACAGCCCGAAAAAAAAATCCGATCTAATTAGGATGTTTATATTTGTTACGTAATGTGTGTCAACAGCCCAAATCGTCCCTGATTTTCAAAAGCCACAAAAAATAAGTATTCAAGTAGAGCATTCGTGCAGCACAACACAGTAAATAACAATTATTACGATTCTTAACAATGGGGATGAGATCCGCTAACTACGCCAAGACCCGTCATTTGGGTGCTGAGATTCCTACAGTCGAGCAACACGGCATTGGGATAAACACGGTCGTGTCCTAATAATACGGTCCACGTATAAGTAGACGTATGAAAGTCGTATATACACAGCTGTTAATGCCGCTGCAAAGGCTACTCCGCCTATGCCTTTATAACTCACCCTCCAGAATGATGTACGACTGGTTTATATTCCTTAATTCATGCTTAGGTGCGTTGAGATATCTCGATTGCCTAAGTCCCTACTTGGTAACAAGTAAAGAGAGAGGAAAACAAAGAATACAATATTTCTCTTATAAATCCAAAAAATATAAAACATGTTTTTTTCTATTTCTCGAGCATAGAAAACTTAAAACAGGAAAACTTATCAACAGTCAAACCAACTAAATTGTCTTAACAATTGAAAATCATTAACACATACGAGAAACAACATAGGGAAACGTCTTTTGCTTCAACCACCCGGGGATAATCACGAAAGGTAAACAAACACTGATGAGAAAACCACACCGTAATCTCAGAGGCGGGCGGGGGAATAACCCTGGTCCTTGGGTAGGTAAGATGTAGTGTGGGAGGAAGGAATAAAAATGCAGGTAAAGGGGTGGGTGGTTGGGTGTTGGAAGAAGCTCAAGTCACACTCTAAGTTACGTCACTTCGTCACTTCACGGGTAATTTCACTTCCTGAATCTGTGCGTTGAGTTACTCAAGCGGGACAATCAGAAATCAGGTCTTTTGGCTTTCTTTTTGGAATACGTATGCCAAATTACGTAATAATCACCTTTGTTAAAAAATTTCGAAAGCAGGAGGAACAACAAAACATATAGTTGGAGTCGAGTTTTGTAGCACTAATATTGTTTAATTAACCGATCCCTCTATTTAAATATATAAAATGCATTATTAGTATACGCCTACCTATTTAGATAAGATAAACGCTCCTATGTCGTTCAAGAAACTGACACCTGTTGTGTAAGTGATAGTTAAGTGTCGCAAAAAGGTCAGAGCCTTTCTGGGCAAAGTTAAAATCTGCCTTTCCATTATAAAGCAATTCAACTGGATCAGAAATGTCCTATGAAGAGAAGGACCTCTGTACATCATTCTTAAGTATATTGCTAAACTTAAGCTTATGAAACACTATATCAAATAACTGTGACTAATTATAAGTTTAAGTTTAGCTCAGACAATTATTTTTCTCCTTTATCTTGCTTGTACATTATCTTTTAGTCATGACTAGTATCAGTGTTCACTCATTGTCAAAGATCAAGACCATATAAGGATGTTACATGATTCATAGCGAACATTAGTATACCAACTCCGAAATTTATCTCAAGCGCTTGGCTTAGTACCATTAAAGGAAAGTTTGATGGATCGGCCTGGCCTGTTTTTACTGTTCCTCGGTTATGCCTTGTTGCTGAACTTTCTCCTCTCTACTGTTAATGTGTTTTGTGTCCTTACAAAAACTGAAGTAACTAGCAAAGTCGTCACTTGAGAATGTCAGAGTGAATATTCAATTAAAATAATAAAATTAATTTTGATGTCAAGATTATTTTTATGGGATTGTAAAGGACTACTGATCTTTTAACGATACTTTCCCTTCACCTTATCTCTTTTTTACAATTCCTCGACCGTTTTCGTCTTTAACATGCATCCTCAATCTGTTGTTGTCCTCCTACATGGTAGTGTACCAGCAAGTAAGATATACATCATTGCAACGTCACATAATAAGCAAGTAGAACCCAGTAATTCAACCCACTGGAGCGACGGCTGTCACGTCACTCCAATTCTATCCAAAACTTCCAACCTTCACAAAAGGAATATCACCAATGAATAAAAAGCACATGACTGAAATAGGAAAAACAACACACAAGAAAGACATAAACTACTTCTTTCCATGTGAGTGGCTAACAACAAAGCACATATTGCAGGAAACAATGAAAGAATAATAATATAAAAAAGAAGACAAAAACAGTTCTGCTTTATATTTCCTAGAAGATGAAACTGATGGTATCCCGTACTGGAAGGAAAAGGTCCCAGCTTGAAGGCTCGTTAAGGGGCAGAAAAATGATTGTGAAAAAGTGGTATATAATGAGGCCTTCTGTTTCAGTAGGCATACAGAGTTTATCGAGGTTATCAAAGGTGTTATCTAACCCTAATATGTTTTTTAGTCTATTGCTAGTTTTCACAAAGATTTATCGTTCCCACTTTTTCTAATATTTCTTAATTTCTTAAAAGTCTAAAATTGGCAGACCCTTTTCACAGATGTCATTATTATTATTATTATTATTATTATTATTATTATTATTATTATTATTATTATTATTATTATTATTATTATTGTTGTTGTTGTTGTTGGGGGGAGTTTTCAGAAAGATTTATCGTTCCCACTTTTTCTAATATTTTTCAATTAATTTAAAAGTCTAAAATTGGCACAACCAAATTACAGGATTCATCATCACCGTTATTATTATTATTATTATTATTATTCTCCTTGGTGACGGGATAGAAATTGTTCTACCCTGGTGTTTTTTTGCGTGTCGAAGGTGGCGGCGCCTGATAGGCCTATATAATGGCGAGAGAGTTGCTTCCCTTCCCTTTCCGAATTTGGTTTCTTACTATAAAATGGAAGAGAAGGAGAAGGACAGGTCACAAGGAAGCTTAGTTCTTTTATTATTATCATTATTATTATTATTATTATTGTTACTATTATTATTATTATTATTATTATTATTATTATTATTATTATTATTATTATTATGATGCTTCCTATGTTTGGTGAAATACTGAATAAGAATCCTTCCTCATGATAGACTCAGATTTTCAATTAGTCACACTGGGTAAGTGGAATGAACAGTGGAATGCAGCAGACATAATTCGAACACAGACACAAATGTCAGTCAAGCGTTGGATCCAGCTATACCCTCAACTTGGGCATAATAAAAGATTTATATACGTCTGTCCTGTACTTAAAAAAAATACATATGACCAATTAAAGAACCAAAAATCACCCTCTTCTTCACCTGTCACCCAGCCCTTGACAACGCCTCTTTTCTCTGAGTGATAAGAGAGGAGCCACAGGGGCGATATTAAAGAGTCACTCCACCCACACCTGGTGGACATATTAACCTGTACGCCTTTCTCCCCCAGGCACTTATTGCGATGTAAACAATACTAAAACAAGGAGTTAACTATACTCCGACGCCCTATGTTAAGTGTAAGCATTGTCCTTGTTCGAATGATGTTAACGACTATGTTCTTATGTTCGACTCAAAAATTGCAATATACTTCAAAGTTGACTGCCGCACCCACGTATAACAACACTTTGGGATACGCAGAGGACATATAAAGCGAACGGAAGATATATTCATACATATACAATGGCCTTAATTCCTCTGGTAAATGGGTGGCCGAGTTAAAGCATACACTCATTCACCGGGAGGTTATTTCGCCTCATTTCTAAAATGTTTGCAATTAGGGAATAAGAAAAAACATCGTACACTCGGAATTTTTTCTTTCAAATTAAACTTGTGGTACATTTTCACAAATATCAAGTCTCAAAATCTTGCTATTTTTTTTTCACTTTCTTGTATTTTCACAAAGTTTTCCATCATCAGTGCTACACTAACATGATTCAAAATTTATACGAACATTTTAAAACGAAAAAAATAGCTATATGAGAAAAATGTTTGCGAAGCGCAGTCAAGTAATTTTTCTACTGAGAGTAACTTAGTCAAAAGACTGCAAAAAACGTGCACAGTTTATGGTTTTGTAAAATTTAGATGCAAAAAAAAACTAAAGCAGATATTAAGATAATGTTGAAGAGAGACATACAATAGCTACGAGCTAGATACAAACCTACACATATACAGGATGATATATATATATATATATATATATATATATATATATATATATATATATATATATATATATATATATATATATATATATAACAAAGAGAGAGAGATAGAGAGAGAGAGAGAGAGAGAGAGAGAGAGAGAGAGAGAGAGAGAGAGAGAGAGAGAGAGAGAGAGAGAGGCATTATTAAAAGTTTAAATAAAGTGCAATATAATATAATATGCTCTCTATTAGCTTGTGAGCCAAGACTCCCAAAGAGAGGGTATAGCCTTGTGTTGCCAGTAGTATATCGTGTCTGCTCAAGAGACACGGGGTTAAGAGAAAGTGTTGGTCGATATTTATTTATTTCATCTCTATCTATCTATTTATCTATCTATCTATCTATCTATCTATATTATTTCATATTCATACCCATGTAGTGCTTTATTTACTCTTTCCATTTTAATTATTTCTTATATTTATTTTTAACATATATTTTTATTTTGCGGTAATGTATTCGTATGATTAATTGCCAGAATTGTTAAGAATGTTTTTCTCTATATATCTTTGACGGTTACTACATATGGTAACTTTTCCAATTTTTACAACAGATGGTAATTTTTTCTTGTGAAGACTCAAGGGTTACAAGGAGGTTCTTGTAGGAAATCTCCAATCAGAACCAAAGTACAGGCGTGTGTGCTTTCATTCGGCCACTCCCTTACACGGAGGATTATGGCCTTTATAAATAGATAGAACTATGCATTATGTGAGGGGATAATTGTAAAACAGTAACAGTACTTAGTGGACAGCATCACATACAAACGCACACACAAACACACACGTGTGTATCAAAGCTAGCCCTGAAAGCGAAATAACTTTCAAAAATGTTCATCCAAAAATGCAAGAATGAAAACTCTTCTGCATGTGCTTTGAAATGCAAATAGGTCAACTTGTCAGACCAGAGGAGAAAAAATGGGTAATAAAACCAGTAATGTCGAACTGTCGTGAGTTCCATTTACATGAAATTTATGAAGGGATGGAAGAAACAACCTTATAAAGGCATCTTGAAAATTGAGGAGGATGGGGGTGAGGGATAACGAAGGATACAGGACAAACCGAAAAAAGGCAGGTGTAGGACGTCGCAGGATCACTGGTGGCACACAGACTGGCGCATAAAACACACCTTATAAGGTTATCCCCAATGACTCATTCTCTCTCTCACTCAACAGGTCTCTGCCTTCAGAGGAGGTGAAAGAGACAGACAAGCCAAGGATGGGAGAAAGAGATATGAACAGACAGAGACTTTATTATATTTAAAAAGAAATAGAGATTAAGAAACTATAATGAACACCTTAGTAAAGACCAAGAAAGGATATTTATAGAATATGATTTGGACATCAATTACCAGAGAGTGTTTTCGATCAGTTACTTGTACTAATAAGTCTATTCTGTATGTCTGAATATCTTTTATTATTGCTTGATTGCGTAAATGCTACTTATGTTATTATGGTTGCTTGGATGTTTGCGTGTTAGATGGTAGGCAGTGAAGCCTCAGTCCTCTTCGATTGTAACATCGACTGGTGAAAGGACCCTGACACCAAGGGCATTTGCTAAAACGGAGCGACAAAAAATAATTCGAATACAACAGGTTTATGAAGGATACAATACAAGAAAGATGAGATTTATAAATATTAAGTAAATAAATAAATGAAAACATATAGTAAAAAAATAAATTATATCATCTATAGAAAAATGAGGCTGGACAAGTGGTTCCTAAAGAATGATCAATTCTTCAACGAAGAAAAACAGTGATTTATCAAATGAATAAATATTTAAGAAAGAACTGTTATATACAGACTAATAGTTTATGGCTCTTATGCTGAAAATAAGATTACGACTCAGGAACAATTGAAGAAGACCTTCAGTATAACAGAAGACGAAAGCTTTGAGTTCAGAAAGAGGGCGCAGCGAGAAAGGCTAAGAAGTAAGACACGCTGTAAAGAATCAAACATGAATGAATGGTTTCACTGACAAACGAAAATAGTGGCAAAGAGAAAGAAGGTTTCTCAATCAATCTATTGATATTAATATGCAACAGAATAGAGCTACGTGTGAAGTGGTTGGTTCTATAAGGAGAGTGAGATAAGAAAAAGCTTAAGATTCAATCTCAGTTTCATATAAATTCATGTAGTAGGTTGGCCCATGGCACCAACTGCCCGCTGCAATACTACAGCTGAAGGGTCTTGTGAACTTAAATAAGACTGTCCAGGACAGTTCGATGTTAAGCCTTCCTTCAGTTAAGGTTCTCTTTCTATGCCTACATCAACACCGAATATTCTTGGATCTTCGTTACACATCTCTTATTATCTTTTCACATCTGACAACGCACAATACTCCCCATCTCTGTTTCTCTGTGTGTGTTTTTCGTACCCAGGCTCGATGAGGGTAGATTTATTTTACTTTATTTTTACCTGTCATGGTGCCACAATCATAAAAGATTTTTTTTTTTTTGCGAATAAAGGAATGGTCGTAAAAAGTGCCACTGAAAACTTTATGAATGCTCAAAAGGTGGTATTGTAATAATAAATAAACATTTTAACTCTAAGAGACCATCAGAGGAGAATTTCCATACTCAGACATTTCATGTGGGTCAAAAGATAATACATTACCTAAAAGAGTTTATGAATTGATAAAATTCTCCCTGGCCAATGCATTTGCCATGTACACACGTCTGGATGTAGAAGTGTTTATCTGTTGGAGCTGATTACTGAACAAGAAGAATGCAGATCGAAAGTAAAATGTATTCCTAAATAAAGTATGGAAAATCGTCATATCGACTGCTTAGGATTTTCGTTATCTATAATGTTCTTTTTCTTTTAAATAAAACATAATTTACAAATAAATGTCCTCTACTAATAGAGAGAATGCACTGATTCTGAAAGGTAGATATTGTATTTTGTACTCCGTATATTTCAGCTTGCATTGACCATGCATTTTCTCTTTCCGAATATGGTCGGTCTACTGATGATATATTTTGATATATAATTAGCATAAATACATACTATATAATAATTATAATAATAATAATAATAATAATAATAATAATAATAATAATAATAATAATAATTGCCCACTATCGTCATCTTAGCATGTACCCTATCTTGCAAAGCGAATATAGCTCTTTAAAGTAATGATCGGCCCTCATAATATAACTCATGAGAGAAGGTGATTCACTCAACATAAATGGTCAGAAGCTTGAAGTGCCCCTGACATCGCAGTGGGGAGCAGAGAGAGAGAGAGAGAGATAAACGGAGAGGGCTCTTGGGATACCCCCTTGCAGCACCCACCCGTCACTCACAGCTGTGACGTAAGTTTTCTTCATTTCTGGCATTACGTGAGAGGAAATGTGTACATTTCATGTATATAGCTCAAGGAGAGGTTAAATTTTCCAATGTTCACATCAAATTTCTCATAAATACATTAGTTAAGGAGAAAATGACGTTATTTTTATCTACTCCCCCCCAAAGAGAAAGTGAGAGCTGTTTCACTTCTTTTATTTGAGATTTTTTTTTCATATCGCCGTGCCAGTGACTAGCAACTCCTAAACACGGGTATTGTACTCCAGTTCCAATGTCTCTAAATCCTCTAAGTGCAATTGAATATATGCATGTTTTTCTGATGTTTATCTAATGATAAACAACATTATGCTCCAGCTAATTAATGGTTACATATTTAAAAAAACAAAAGTAAATACAAACTAACTACAGTTAAAACAGTTAATTTTGTAAAAGTAAAAATTTCTTATTTTCTTTTCAATTCCTCTGCAGTATGTTTAAAGTGGTGAGATTCCAATAAAAAATATGCCCTGTAAAATGGAGATGAGAGTCGATAGCATTGAACAGTATTGTAATTCATGTCATCTCGTTGCAGGAAACAGCTCGTGAAATCACCAAGCGAGGTTCCTGTATCCACCGATAACTGCTATAACCTCTTTTGTGTCAGTGGGCGGTGCAATACAAGATAGGCTATATCTAAAGGCGTTTTTGTTGAAGAAAATAGTTGCTTGGTACTAATTATAGAGTCTGATCTCAAAGGAAAACACGCGAATAAGAAATAAAAGTTTAACTACAGGACTTGTACAGATTGTATACTGATATGTAGTATTATTAGTCTGGTTTTATTATACATATGGTGGAGCAATAGAGGTGAAATAAATTTGAAGCTAATATTTCACCTTTATTGATACATTATTCGTATAATAAAACCAGACTAATAATAAAAAAGTAACATTTTAATTTCAAAAAATCCTAATAGTGAAGATCCTCTAGAAATCATTACTATTGAATATATAGTACTATCAAAATCTTAGAGCTTCAGAAAGGGAAGAATTTCATATAGGAAACAGAGAGCCAGGAAGGGGTGGGCGCAAAGAACTCTAATTATCGCATTAGAGGATATGAAGGAAGACATGGACTTTTTTTTATTGTGAAAGTAAAAGGCATTGAAAAGGTGGAGCATTACTGTCAGTCAGAAAAGAACACTCATAAGAACAAGAACAGGAAGAACAAGAACAAGAACAGAAAGAAGAAGAAGAAGAAGAAGAAGATTTTTCAAAGGTACTAAACATCGGACGAGTCTGCTGGTAAGGAAATGGGTGGAGTGAGTTCAGTTATCCTGGAAAGACGTTTGGGCGATTATCGCTCAACATTGACCGTTCATGGCTCAACGATGATCGTCAGACGATTGTCTAGACTCTAGAGCACTAAATCTTTAGTGCTCTAGACAATCGTTTGACTATCATCGTTGAGCCATGAACGATCATCGTTGAGCGATAATCGCACCGAGAAAAAATTACCTTGTGGAATACTAAAAAAAAGAGGTAAACTACACAGAATAGCTTAAACAATTTACTATAATTAGAAAAATAAAAGAGCCACGTTCATTAGTCACTTCTGTGGGTGGCAAAAGAATTGTGCAAGTGGAGCTTGTTCGAGGCTTTTAAATTTTTTTAAGACTTACACGTAACTGACAAACATACAAACACATACATGTACAACACAGAGGACAAATAAAAACATTGTGTTGGAAAAATTATCTGCATAATCTCAGAATCCCAATATTAATATCCAAAGGTCGAATTGGGACTTATGAAATTTACTTCAAGTTTTAAGTTTCTGAGAAAAAAAAATAACTGGGTTTACGTTAATCGCAAAGAAACTTGACACCTAAAAACACATACATAACATAAGGACATAAAATGCAAAACTGATAAATACTATAATAAAGTCCAACCATCATGTAATTTCAGTCAGAACTTTTGTAATTACTCGCTGATGACCTCTCAACAATAATCACAATGAAAATCACGCTACAAAATCTCGCGACCCTCAGAGGAATACTGTTACGTTCGCGTTGCGGGTAATTAGGCAAGGAAACAACTAGCGATGATGATTGTTATTACTACTATAGAGCTTTTGGTCTGCTACATCAAAGCAAACAGATTCTAAGAATGGAACTTTCGAATTTACTCGGGCATATCACCACTAGCCTTGGAAAAGAGGGTAAAAAGTTCCAGTGGAGGATTTTTCCCATGAAAAGACTCCACTTATAGTGAAGAAAATTAAGGAAAGTGAGAGTTGTTACTCTCTCTCTCTCTCTCTCTCTCTCTCTCTCTCTCTCTCTCTCTCTCTCTCTCTCTCTCTCTCTCTCTCTCTCTAATAGACACATGGATATTGTCAAAAAGCCTTGGCATTGAAGGAAAAAGCAGTTTTAGTTAAGGATTTTTCCCAAGAAAAGTCGACACTTACTAAGGAAAACCAAGGGAAGTGAGAGTTGTTATCTCTCTCTCTCTCTCTCTCTCTCCTTGTGATCCCTGAAGCTGAATATCATGTGACAATGAGTTTTATGATAGTGACGGTGCCGATGATAATAAAGCAAATGGTGATGATAAAATGCATAGTGATGATAATAATAACAATGATGAAAATGGTGATGATAGGTTAATACTTGGTCGCCTGCACTGACCCTATCATGGCTCATTTCCGGTGTCAGGCAGTAAAGGTTTCATTGCACGAAGTACAAACACACACACACACACACACTCACACACACACACACACACACACACACACACACACACACACACACACACACAAGCAATATTTTAGATTAAACAATCCCATTATCCTTCAAATATCCTAATATAATTTCTAAAGTGTTTGAAGTAAAAGCTACATAAATATTTTGTGTTATGTAAGGGGCAAATTTCTTTTCCAAACATATTACAAATTCTTTCTCAGATCTTGTTAAGTTAGGTTGAGTTAAATAACTTGCCTTGTAAATAATAACTCAAGAGCACCCAAAGGTTACCCCTCTTTACATTTATTTTTTTTTGGGGTAGAAGAGCTGCAGGACCGAGCTGCTTGTACATTCATTGTACAGACTAGGCTCACTGACCAACCCATGTAATCATGTACTCAAGAGAGCTCATTTGGAATGGACTAAACACGAATTTTTCGAGCCAAACAGTTCAGAGATGGAGTGATGATGGAGAGGATATGAAGCCCAACTACCTCCTCCTTTTTTTTCAGTTGTGGCCACCCTGCTATATCTATATTCAGCGGGATATGGCGTCATTTTGAATATATATATATATATATATATATATATATATATATATATATATATATATATATATATATATATATATATATATATATATATATATATATACACACACTGTTTAAGAAATCGGGCCTTAACATCGACCTGTCTTGCCAGTCCTGTAATTCCAATTGACCTTCAATTGTAGCATCGTAAGTGATGTAGATGTGTCAGTGACAGGGTTTTGTAAAAACTACTACGATTAATTAATTTTACTACTACTGTTACTAATATTATTACAACTATTATTATTATTATTATTATTATTATTATTATTATTATTATAACTATTATTATTATTATTATTATTATTATTATTATTATTATTATTATCATTATTATTATTATTATTGTTATTATTATTATTATTATTATTATTATTGAGTAAATATCCTTTTTCCTATAGGCACTACAATAGTAACAGCGCAAAGTTTTCTCACAGGTCAAATCTTGTTAATCATATTCCAAAACTAAAGACAAAACAGAAAATGCAGTCGAAGGTGAAGTCTTCAAAAACTCGACATTTTCCGGAAGAAATGTCTTCAGGTATTGGCTTGCATGGTGAATTTGGCTAAGTAAACTCTGGGATGTAAGAAAGAAAATATTAGTACTTGAAGTCTTCTTCTTCTTCTTCGTGTACATCGTTCCCACTTTTATGTGGGGTCGATGTTTCTGGCCAGTGTTCTCCATATGTTCCTGCCCCATACCTCATCACCCGACAAACCTTTAGACCTCAGGTCGTCAGTGATGCAATCCATCCACCTACGCTTTTGTCTCCCCCTTCCTCTCCTACCCTGTATGTCCATTTCCATTACCCTCCTCCCAACATATTGTTCATTAGTACTTGAAGTATTTTACCATAAACAGTCCAACAAAAAGTCTTTTCCTTTCCATTATGTAAAAGGTGACATTTCTGGAAGCCTCAAAACGTCATTTCTGGATTTTTTTATGCAGTGTATAATAATCGACTAAAATGCGAGAAAACTCTTTTGAAGTTATTCCAGATCTCGTCTTCGAAAAAAAACATTGTCCGGATCTTTATTCAATATAATCGTCATATATTAAATCTGTCAAGGATAAAGTTACTGAATTATCGTCAAAATTAGATCAAGCTTTTTCCATAATAAATCAACAACAGATGTTTATGGAATCTTTGGATGCCAGAGACAGACAGAAAAAGATTATTATTACTGGAGTCGCAGAGGAAGACGACGAATTAGGAGACAGTGATCAAGCAAAGGTGAAAAATATTCTTGAAGCAGTAGGCTATGATGAACAGTGTGATACCTCCGAGTGGGAAATAAGAAGACTTGGCCGAGAAAATGATAGAAAAAAGAGGCCAATACTTTTAGTTGTAGATGACCAGAAGAGGAGAAAATCCATTTTGGATAATGCAAAAAAGCTGAAGAATAAACAGGCTCCCTTTTCATCTATATATATGAAAAAAGATGTACATCCTGCTGTAAGAAGAGAGCTTGCTCGACTACGGAAGAGGGAGAAAGAAGAAAAGGAGAGACCAGAAAATCAAGGTGTTAATATCCATTACGACAATCAGCGTCGTATATTATTACGTGATGGTGAAATTATTGACAGGTATGCTCCTTCGTATTTTTAAGATGTGCACAAAATAGCGTATTTACCAGTGAGCTCAATATGTGTTGTTGGAATATTGCAGGTGTCAAGGACAAATTGAACAATTCTGATATTTTATCATTTATTCTCGGGTTTCATATCGTGTGGCTTTTGGAAATAAAAACTATTGCTCGCATTAGTGTACCAGGATTTTACACTTATCATAACCCCTCTAAGTACTGTGGTAATAGGGGAGGCGTTGCAATGCTTGTAAAATGCTCGCTTTCAAAATATATCAAAAATGTAAATGTAAATGTTGAAGGTCAAATTTTGCTAGAATTGTCATGTTTTCCAGGCTTTGCATTTGGTGGGGTATATATACCACCGAATGACTCTCCTTATTTTCAGCCAGCTTGTTTTGGTAACCTAAGCGCAGTTGTGAATGAACACAGTAAGGTTGTACTAATGGGTGATTTGAATTCGCGTGTAGGTATACCTATTCTTTATGATGAAAGTTTCAAATCATACAAATATGAAGGGGTAATAGATACAAGTGTGAATGAAAATGGGAGACAATTGCTGAACCTTTGCCGTGGCAGCACAATGGTGATAGGTAATCACCTAGTATATAAGGGTAAAAGGTTAGAAGGAGGTTTATCCTTTAAAAGAGGATCAAATTGGATATCTGAGATTGATGTATGTGTCTTAAAAGAAAATACACTGAAATATGTAAAATCTGTTGAAATGAACCAGAATATTGTAGGATCTGACCACGCCCCACTAATGGTTCAACTTGATCTTAATGATATTCAGGAAACAGTGCCATCCTTGCTGATGGAGAGGGCTTTAAATTTAGGTAGTTCTTGCTATAATGTTCAATATATTGAAAACAGTTACACAATCCGGGGTCCTTCCCATAAGAATGTAGACTTGGATAGATTCAAATTAGTCATGAATGAAACTCAGCCCCCAGAATTATTAGAAATTCATAATGAGAACATTTTTAATATTTTAGAGACAGGTAATAAGATTATCAATAATGTAGCAAGAGACTGCAGAGTTTTTCAATCTGGGGAGTTAGAGTTTAATGGATGGGATCAAGACCACCCTCGATGGAGGAGAATATTTGAAAAAAATGATCCAAAAATTATATGGAAATCTATTAACTGGAATGGCAATGTGGTGGAACCCAATGATGTGCAACCTGAAGATGTCAATTTCAAATTGCATTTCGAAAATTTGTTTAATCCTCCGACAGTTAATCCTAATCAAATCATTGATGTGTCAGACTCACCTAATATTCCCATATTGGATGATCCCTTTACTGCTCAAGAGTTAGACATGGCAGTGCAAAGTATAAAAAAAGATAAGAGTTATATTGGAATGTGTCCTGGTTTATTTACGATGCTACCACAGACATGGTTATCCTTTTTCCTTACAATTTTTAATTTCCTTTTCTTAAATGTCCTTTATCCATTTGCTTGGTGCCACAATAAACTGATCACTATTTAAATCTGGGGATAGAAGAGATTGCGGAAACTATCGGGGCATAAGTATAATGAACACCTTGGCAAAAATCTATGATATGCTTTTGATGAGACGGTTAAGTTTATGGTTTAATATAGATATGTGTCAGGCCGGAGCTCAGAAGGGTAGAGGGTGTATAGAGCAGATTTTGGCTTTAAGGTTACTGATGGATTATGCTGCTTGCAAGAAGCAAAAATTGTATATCGTTTTTGTGGATTTTAGTAAGGCGTACGACAGGGTACCAAAATATGATTTAATAGAGTGTCTCAAGTCGGTGGGATGTGGAAGGGTTATGTTGTCAGCTATCCAAAATATTTATTCATGTACAAAAAGTGTGTTAAAATCTGCTATAATAACAACATCTATAGGTATACGCCAAGGAGCTCCTACGAGCTGCATTTTGTTTGTCATTTATATGGATAAAATGGTGAGAATGATTAAAGAAAAAGTGAGAATTGATGGTTTTTTGGGAACTTTACATACTCTTTTAATGATGGATGACACGGTGATTGTAAGTACATCTCGTGAAAAGTGCATATCAAAACTTGAGGCTCTATTAGATTATTGTAATGCTTATGGTATGGTGATTAATGAAAAGAAGACAAAGTATTTTGTTGTTAATGGAAAAGACAGAGATAAAGCATCAATAGTGATAAACAACATAAAAATAGATTATTGTAAAAAGTATCTATACTTAGGTGCATGGTTTACTGATGATGCAAATATGCACTCAGTACTTAAACAGCATGAAATCGATGGTACGGCAACAGTCAATAAGTTTAGTATATTCTGTATAAATAACATGAGTATGCCCTATGCATATAAGGTTAAAGTTTTTAAAGCTGCTTTGAGTTCTTCACTTTTGTATGGCTCTGAGAGCTGGTTCACAAGTAATTTAGCTTGCATGGAAAAACTTTATAACAGGGCAGTAAAGTGTTTATTGGGAGTGAGAAACAACACTCCAATATCCTTATGTTTAATAGAAAGTGGTTTGGAAACTTTAGTACATGAAGTTAATGAAAGAAGAAGGGGATTTTTAACCAAAAAAATGCAACAGGTTAACAATGAAGAACCTTTCTATGTGGTATTTGACATCTGCAGACGGGAAAATACACCTGGTTATCAATTCTTAAATTCATATATTGCAAATAATGTGGAAGCTTCTGCTCTAAGTGGAATAAAATCTGTAATACTGAATAAACCCGAAGGTGCCACAAAATATCTTACATATAGACAAATTTTAAATAGTCAGTTGACAGTACATAAAGTGTATAGTAGCAAAGAGTTTGTACCAGATTATTTGCGAATGGCATTCACAAGGTTAAGAGTAATGTCTCATGAGTTGCGTGTAGAGACTGGAAGGTGGAGCAGAACACCAAGAGAAATGAGAGTATGTGCTTGTGATCAAATGGCAGTTCAGAGTGAAGAACATGTGCTAATTGAGTGTCCTTTCTCCCAACCAGTGAGACAAAAATATAATATGTTAAACTATCTGAGTGTCCAATCACTTTTGAATGAAGAGCTTCATATTACCGAGTTGTGTCAATATATTTATGAAGTATTAAAGTTGTACAGATAAGGAAGAGATTCAACCTTGTAATGAGGAAAGCATTGATTTTTGTATGTATAGGTTAATTTGTAATATTTGGATGTATTCTATTCTTCTAACTGTATTTCAGAATTAGGCATTAAGATAAATATGATTATTTACTTTTGTTGGTAAGTTTGTGATAATATGTGTATTATTCTTTAGGCTAAGATTTTTTTGATGGACAAAATATTGTTTCTATTACTTATGCTATTTTGTGCAAAAAGAAAAAATTAATATATTTTTGTAATACTTTTGTAATATTTTGTCAATAAACTATATGTCAGTATATTTATGAAGTACTAAAGTTGTACAGATAAGGAAGAGATTCAACCTTGTAATGAGGAAAGCATTGATTTTTTGTATGTATAGGTTAATTTGTAATATTAGGATGTATTCTATTCTTCTAACTGTATTTCAGAATTAGGCATTAAGATAACTATGATTATTTAATTTTGTTGGTAAGTTTGTGAGAATATTTGTATTGTTCTTTAGGCTAAGATTTTTTGATGGACAAAATATTGTTTCTATTACTTATGCTATTTTGTGCAAAAAGAAAAATTTAATATATTTTTGTAATACTTTTGTAATATTTTGTCAATAAACTATATATATATATATATATATATATATATATATATATATATATATATATATATATATATATATATATATATAAGGCTTTACTCAACTTGGATATGGGTGAGAAGGTGTCAAGCTCAACAGTTCATTATAACTAGAATCAATGGCTTGGGGGACGGCAATGCTTCTCTGGAACAGATTCGTGGCCTTCCGATGACATTGGGAACATCCTCTTTGGATGTTCTCTTCAGAGCGGCATCCTCCCCCAAAAGCCACTGGTTCTGGTTTGATCCTATTGAGGCTATAGGTGCTAGCAAAGTCCTCCCTCTGCTTGCCTGCCTGGTCTCAAGAGGTGAAAAACCACTTGGCTATGGAGACGTGTGGAGAACTGGGAAGAGGCCCATCGCTGGTAAAACAAAACCCCAGTTCGATGACACACTATCTCCTAAGATGCCCCAGCGGTGAGGTTCTTTTTTGAAGAACCGGTAAAGGCCTATCTAACTAAAATTTATATGATGGTGTTCATGACAAACCAGTGTGAAAAAAAAAAACAGAGTTTCATCACCACTGTATGCCAAGTTTATCGGCGTCGGTGATGATGGCTTTGCAGTTTTCCCTTACCCATATCTCAATTACATCAACATGCACAGTATAATGCACCCGTCATGTGTCACATACAGCCCCTGTTCGAATGGGGTGGACATAGATAAGTTGGTACGGGGGGATTAAGGTTGAAAGCCCTTCCTAACGCCCCGCGGTGATCTAACACCCGCGTTGGTCGGTTAACGTATCACGCGATCTGCCATTGAGTTACCACACACACACACACACACACACACACACACATACAAACCTACGTTTATAGCATATATTCGGCAATATATAGCAAACTACATAACTGTTTATGTTAATATATTTTAGTGGTCTTTGCTCAATAAGTAGCCTTCCGTAAAATTCTTGGTATTTTTATATGAAAAAAAAAATTGAATAGCTTTCACCCCAAACACACGCTAACAATGTAGAAAAAGAGGTTCAAAAGAAATATATTGCAAAGGCTGACAATTTTTTTTTATTATTTTCGTGCCATATACCCAAAAATAAATTATAATATATAACTACATCTAAAATATACAGTTTCTAGATCATAAGCTAACAGTCTCTAAAAATACATGAGATAAATTAAAAAAAAAAGTCAATAACATTCAATTGCCTTGTTTCTGTGAAATTCTTTGTAGTGATACGGAAAAATTAAATATTTATTATCTTCAAATAAAAATTGCTTTGAACGCATGCTTCAAGTTGCTGGGAAAAGTGTCCATACCTCGTTTTTGGTAAAAGCTGTTGAATTTCAAGTGTCTTTGCTCAAAAATGCAGTTTGTGTAGA
>JAXCGZ010009465.1:120000-127500 GCA_037179515.1 Halocaridina rubra | reverse complement strand
GTTGTGATTTTGGGTGTGGTAAAAAGTAGGTGCTGGGTAGGTGGGCATAGAAAGGAACATATAAAGACGTAGAGCGTTGGCGATAGAGAAGGGTTAAACTACCAAATAAGGCCCCACCCCCCTCCCGTTTTTTGGGCCTGCGACACCTACGTTAAGGCTGGGGCAGGAGGCGGAGGAGGAAAAAGAAGCAACCCCAGAGGGAGAGAGAAAGGACAATGTGTGCCACCTGTCTCCTTTAATTAACCGAGATGAGGAGAACCAGATCAAAATGGATTATTTCACATACGATTAAAGAAGTACTCACCCGCAGGTGCAGATTTGGCAAATACACTTCTCATCCTTCTTCACTGGTTTGGAAGCCAGAGGTTTCTCCGGCTCTCCTTTGGTGGCAGATTTCTTCTTCTTGTCCTCAACTCCCATTTTGATATGTGTTTATGAATAAGATAAAAGTCGAATGAATTAAAAAAAAGTCTTGTTACAACAAAGCCCAGGTGGAGTCAGCACGGATTGGCTGCGGGGAGGTTATCGGCACACAGGAGTATCACAAGAGCCAAGCACCACACAACGTTCTCGTCTGTGGCACCGTCACGCTCAGACTGAATGTGCTCAACCTGTGTGATGTGTGAAGGGACTGGTCGCTCTCCTAGGAGGACTCCCGTGTGGGTGGCGCTGGGGATACCGGCGAATCCCAGAGGATACTTGGTGTAACGCCCACGGGAGATTTCATTCACTACAATTGCTTCACATTTAACCTGAAAAAATAAGAGAAAACAAGCATTTAGATACATATATTTATTCAATAATATTTCAGGAATTTGAACCAATTCTAAAATTTTTGTTATACATGTCTGGCTTTAGACCTGTTGAAATCACCCACGCATATAACCGTCAACACCTCCATTTCTCTATAACAGATGCTGATCAAGCTATACAATGTTATACATATGTAAAATTATTAGCTGGATTCCGCATCTACTGTTTCCGTATAACAAAATGTGAATCAAGATAATGTAGGGATTAATGAAATGAAGCAAAGTTTTATAATGAACATATATAGGTAGGTGGAGTGTAATATTAGCTGAGTCATCAATTCTGGATACCCAGACCCAGAGACATGAGTCGCATACCAACACATAGATGCCAAAGAAAGTGTAAATATTAAGGTAACTGTAACTCATACTCCCTCATCCCAACAGAGTCGGAATCAAACTTTACTTCTATTTACTTCTATTTACAAGTGCATACATACTTCTACAATTGCTGCAAGCCACCATATAAGGGGGTGGCCGAGTAACAGCACCTACATCCACTTACTTGCTATATAACTAACTTGAAATCACCCATTTTTTTTAAATGGGTGATTTCAAGCTTGCGCATACGAAATGGGTCCTGAAGAATGGGGATATTAATATATGGAGATAAGGAAACCCATCAGTGTATTAATATATGATAATGAAATGGTATATTCTGGGTAATAACAAAAAGGCTTTTCCTAAAAATGTAACTATATATATATATATATATATATATATATATATATATATATATATATATATATATATATATATATATATATATATATATATAGTATTTCACTGATGGGGTTCCTTATTATTTAAATGTCATGATAACAGTTTTTGTCTGTATACTAAAATAAAACAAGTTAAATGACAAATTATACTGCTACTATAGTCTTGGCATTCCTCTGGAGAGATCAGTGCCTAAAGAGCCTGGTTCAAACCCAGACGATCTTTAGTTCAGCTCACCGAGGTGGCGCGCCATATCAAGATGTAAAAATTAACGGTAATGATGTGTTTAGCTCTTGTCAATTCGGCAAACTCCACGTCAACACGTGGAGTCAATGTGGAACGGTATCTTAATGACCTTTGACGTTGAAATGGGCAAAAAAATATTTGTTCCGCAGGTTTCAGGTGAAATAAGTGGAACAAAATTAACTCAAGCAACAGTGAAGTTATTTGATCGCTGTATCTCAGGATCGTAAGTAAATATGCAGAGGGAAAAAAAATTTAGTCGTCGAGATAAAACTTTGAGAACCGTCGAATATCAGTTGATGATTTTATACTGCGACAAATTTCTCTTCTTATGCGGAAAAAAAAAAATATGTATATATTTTTAGAGATGTTGGAGAGTACTAAACTAAACAGTAAAATTATTTAACGATGAAATTTATTTTTTTTAACCGTTGTAAAGCACTCAAGTACTGAAATTTCCTTAAAAATATAGAAACAAAAGTATATTCGTATTCAAATGACACAATGCATGCAATTGAACTCTTATTCCTGTATTACACATTTCCGGGTATACTAAAAACACCGGTTAAAAAGCACGAACTACGGCAACAAGTATATGGTTTCGTCATAAAACGCATAATATAAGAAAAAGAGAAAGGAAACTCTCTTCAACATTAAGTGGTTTTAGACGAGTTAATCTGAAATCCTGCCTGGAAAAAAAGTGAGGAAAAGAGACGACAGAAGAATGGAGAAAAAAAAAAGAACCGAGGAATCTTAATAACAGGGAAAGAAAAGGGAAAAGGAAGAATGTATTAAAAAAGGAGAAATTAAAAATAGTCAAATAATAAAAAGAAGCGAAGGAAAGGGACCAAAGAAGAGTGAATAATAAAGAACTGATAAATCCTAATAATAAGAAAGTGAGAAGGGAATAAGGAAGGTGAAAATGAAGAATTCGTAGAAAATCTTTGAAGAAAAAAAAAGAAGGAAAAACTGCCAACTGATAATAGGAATGGAGAGAAAATGGACAAAAGAAGAATGGAGACGAAAAGGAGAAGAATAGGGAGGTGAAAATGAATGAGCCAATAAATAATGGAAAATAAAAAGGAGAAACTGCTAAGTGATTACAAAAACAAAAAAAAAAGTGAGAGAAAAGGGACATTAGAAGAACGGAGAAAAAGAACAAAGGGAAGTGAAAAAGGTAACAAAGGGAAGTGAAAAAGGTAACAAAGGGAAGTGAAAAAGAACAAAGGGAAGTGAAAAAGGTAACAAAGGGAAGTGAAAAAGGTAACAAAGGGAAGTGAAAAAGGTAACAAAGGGAAGTGAAAAAAAACAAAGGGAAGTAAAAAAGGTAACAAAGGGAAGTGAAAAAGAACAAAGGGATGTAAAAAAGGTAACAAAAAAGAGGGTCAAAATGAAGGAGAGGCAGTAAATAATGAAAGAGGAAAAGCAGAAAAAAAATTATAAAAGGAACCAGGGAAGAACGACCACAAAAGGAGTAAAAATATCTGATGAATCTTAATAAGAGGGATGGGAGGAAAAGAAAAAAAAAAGATAGATACAAATGAAGAAAAGGTATTACATTTTGAAGGAGAAAATGGATAAATAAGGCAAATGATAAAAGGAGGCGAGAGAAAATGGACAACAAAAAACTGAAGATAAACAAAAGACTTAAAGAATCTGAATACCAGGGAAGTGAGAAAAGGAACAAGTAGAAGCGAAAATAAAAAAGAAAAGGTAAAACCTTGAAATAGAAAAAGGAGAAACAATTAAATAATTAAAAAAAGGAAAGAAAAGAGACCAAAGAAAAACGGCGAAAAAACTGGTAAAATGGTAAAAATAGTAAAATCTAACTGCAGGTAAAAAAGAAAATAGTAAAAAAATATGAAGAGAAAATAAATCTTGAAAAAGAAAAAGGATAATCGTCAAGTGGTAAAATGACGCAAAAGAAAAAGTTAATATGCAATGAAGTGGAAGGAATCTTGAAACAGAAAAAGGATAATAGTCAAGTGTTAAAATGAAGCAAAAGAAAAAGGATAAAAGTCAAGTGGTAAAATAACGCAAGAAAAAAAGTTAATATGCAATGAAGAGGAGGAAAACTGGGAAAATATAAAAGAGATCTATTTAGCACTAAAATGATTAAAAAAACATACGCATCAAACTAATAGAAACAAAAGCAGGGAGACAATCATATAACTGGGACAAAGACTCGTCTCCTCCCAAAATAAAATTCATTTATTAAACCCATAAACATGCAATTAAAACATCTATAATTCATCCGATAAAAAAAACACCATAATAATCCCATAAAAATGTAACTAAAACCTTTTCATTAATCCTATAAAAATGCTACAAAAACTTCTATTATTTACTTAAAAAATGCAACTAAAATATTCGTTTATAAACACAAACACACACACACATACACACACACACACACACACACACACACACACACACACACACACACACTAAGTCTAAAATGGAACCGATCAGGAGACGGGAAGATACGAGCTTTGGGCTCTTTCCCGTAAACACAATTAGGTAATCACAATTAGGTAATCACACACACACACACACACACACACACACACACACACATATATATATATATATATATATATATATATATATATATATATATATATATATATATATATATATATATATATAAACCTCCTATCCAGCGAGTTTTTAAGGCCCGATTTCTTAAACAGTGTAAACCTAGGATACCATATTGTTAGTTAGCTAGACACACACAAATAGATTTCATAACCGCATTTGTATGTCTAGCTAACTAACAATATGGTATCCTAGGTTTACACTGTTTAAGAAATCGGGCCTAAGTCTTTATCTCAGAAAACAATTAAAATTCATTCCATATCTAGCGGGTTTTGAAGCCCATTCTAGTGGAGTCTTCAATGCTCCATCGAAAACCAAGCTCAAAACTCCCATACTAGCCGAAGGAAATGCAACTAACTTAAATAAAAATATTACTCATATGTTTTCTGTGAAGTGACAATTTCAGCCACAATTAAAAGGATGTCATCACTCTCATTTTAAGGTTCATGGTTATAAAGGAAAGATATTAAAAATATTCTCTGAGTAGTCAACTTAGCTCAAGCGGTAGCGTCCGCGACTATGAGGCGTCAGGTCGACGGTTCGCGTCCCGTCACGGTCTGAGGCTGGCAAGGGCATGCACTCAGGGTAACGATTACATCCGCCAACACAAGCCCTCCGCAAGAAGGCAACCGTCCTAGCCCTTGGCAGAAAAGGGAGTCCATGACGTAAAACCATTAAAAATATTCTCTGAGGAGATAACTCTATAAAACTGTACTTAGAGTCAAAGCTGAGGTCTGTAGCGACAATTATATTAATTGTACACCCCCAAAGCTGAATTCAATACTCTTTTTTAAAGTTTCGTACAGGAAACACGTCAATGAAAAATAAATAAATCAATGAAAATACAATATATGTTAGTGAAAATACATGTTAAAAAAAAAAAAAAAATAATAATAATATATATATATATATATATATATATATATATATATATATATATATATATATATATATATAAATGATAAAAAATAAAGTAATAAATAAATAAAATAACCACATAAAACAATTCCCTTTAAAGCAAAAATTTTATTTTCTATTTTCTGCAATAATTTTTTATAAAGCTAATCTTGAAGCGCTTTAGTGGATCGAAGAAGAAAATATATATTGTCGGTAATTTGACTGCAAAATTGAATATATATAAAGAGTTTAAAGGACATACACATACACACACACACACACACACACACACACACACACACACACGCAACAGCAATCTGAAAATAGGGTAAAAAAAAAACCTCTGCGGTACAAGAAAATATTATTTTTATCATGACAGTTAACGAAATAATCTACATAAAAATCACATAAAGAAACAGGATGAGAAGTAAAAAATTATGCAAAATGTTCAAAACCTTTGGGATATGAGCGTAGCCTTTTCGACAATAAAGTACTGATTATAGCAGAAACATTTCTTGAATACTATTTAACAAAAGAGTTCCCTCCCTCATTTAGTATTTCGAAAATAAAAAAGTAATTTTTTCAAACGAAAAATAGAATCTCAAGCAAGCAACATTCTCTCTCTCTCTCTCTCTCTCTCTCTCTCTCTCTCTCTCTCTCTCTCTCTCTCTCTCTCTCTCTCTCTCTCTCTCTCTCTCTCTCTCTCTCTCTGTGTGTGTGTGTGTGTGTGTGTGTGTGTGTGTGTGTGTGTGTGTGTGTGTGTCTGTGTGTCTGTCTCTCTCTCTCTCTCTCTCTCTCTCTCTCTCTCTCTCTCTCTCTCTCTCTCTCTCTCTCTCTCTCTCTCTCTCTCTCTCTCTCTCTCTCTCTCTCTCTCTCTCTCTCTCTCTCTCTCCCAAAAGGTTCATAAAACCATTCTTGAATTAAAGATACTTTATATAGCTATGGCTGTCACCAAAGACAGCAATATTCAAGACAAATCAAACGTGCAGTGTCATCTACTATAGGTGAGCTTTCTTATTACTAACAACAAATGAATCGTGTGTGTGTGTGTGTGTGTGTGTGTGTGTGTGTGTGTGTGTGTGTGTGTGTGTGTGTGTGTGTGATTACCTAATTGTGATTACCTAATTGTGTTTACGGGAAAGAGCCCAAAGCTCGTATCTTCCCGTCTCCTCATCGGTTCCATTTTATACTTAGTGATACTTATCATACCTGTCCTTAAAACTATGGATTGAGATAGCATTAACTACCTCCTCGCTTAGCGAATTCCAATTATCAACTACTCTTACACTGAAAAAGTATTTCCTTACATCCTGCGAAGAAGTTTTCTTACGAAGCTTCAAACTATGACCTCAAGTTCTAGAGCCAGCCATATCAAAATATCGATCCCTATCCACTCTATCATAGCCATGAAGGAATTTAAAGACTGTCACCATATCCCCCCTTACTCTTCTAGCTTCGAGTGATGGTAAGCCTAATTCCCTCAGCCTCTCATCATAACTGAGATTGCGTATTTCTGGCACCAGTTTCGTGGCATGTCTTTGAACTTTTTCAAGCTTAGCTATGTGCTTTTTCAAGTGCGGATTCCAAAAGGGGGCTGCATATTCGAGTTTTGGCCTCACATAGGTTACATAAATATTTCTGAACATTTCCTTGTCCATGTGCCTGAAGGCTACCCTTACATTTGATAAGAATGCATATGCTGTCCTTACTATGCCATTTATATGTATTTCTGGAGACAAATCTGCCAGTATGTTTACTCCTAGATCGTGTGTGTGTGTGTATGTGTGTGTGTGTGTGTGTGTGTGTGCTACCTAATTCACCTAATTGTGTTCACATGAAAGAGTTCAATGCTCAACATTCCCCGTCTCCTGGTCAGTGTTTTTCTTATTACTCAATAACACTTATCGTATCTTTCTTTCAAACTATGGATATATATAGTAGTTACTGCTCTTTCACTCAGCGAATTCCAAGTATCAATTATTCTTACTCTAAAAAAGTACTCCCCTACTTAATGGAAAGAAGTTTTCTGTTGAAGCTTCAGAGCATGACCTCTTCTTCAGGAGTAACCCATAACAATATCTCAGTCTCTATGGCCCGATTTCTTAAACAGTGTAAACCTAGAGTACCATATTGTTAGATAGCTAGACACACACAAATGGATTTCATAAACGCATCTGACGCGGTTCTGTGTATGGCTAGGATCCCGTACGGGATCCTAGCCATACACAGAACC
>JAXCGZ010009465.1:110000-115000 GCA_037179515.1 Halocaridina rubra | reverse complement strand
AGTAAACAAATAAAAATAGAAGTAAAAATAGTTAAATTAATGAATGACTAAAATAAAAATAAATTAATGAATATATAAGTAAAAACTCGATGCTGAAGCCACGAGGCCACATACGTCTTTAGGTAAACAATGTCAAGGTGTTTATAGATAAACAAACATATAAATTCATATAGAAAAAAAGGGATTTACATACTGGGGGAGGAAATCAAATTAAATCAATGCCGGTCCCAAGCCCGGATTAATAGCAAGAGAGTCAGGAAGGGTATCTGTAAGAATAAACAAACGCATATTTTATTTTACATCCATGTTCAGAATCCAGCTACCAGGAGAGTAAGCCAGCTCAACTCACTGCCGGTCTCAAGCTCAGATCAACAGAGATGGTTCGAGTCAGATACGATATTTGTATAAAGAAACAAGTCTATAAATTCGCATATAAATAATAATCCATGTTCAGAATCCAGCCACCGGGAGAGTAAGCCAGCTCAACTCACTGCCGGTCCCAAGCTCAGATCAACAAATTGTTCGTATCAGATATGATATTTGTATAAAGAAAAAAGTCTATAAATTCGCATATACATAAAAGATCAAACAACTGAAGGAGAAAGCCAGTTTAATTCAGCACCTGTCCTAAAGCCAGGTCAATGAAGAGTATTTAAGGGTCAGAAAGAAGATTTTTACACATAAACAGACAAGTAAACTCATATATAAATAAGCAATAGAGCCACTGGAGGAGCAAGCAATATCAGCTAAGATCCGGTCACAAGTTCGGATAAATAAAAAGGATTAATGTTAGGAATGGCAGTCTATATGAGGATAAAAAAACAGCGACCCCACACGAACATGGAAAAGCTGTTGATGGAGATGATATATATATATATATATATATATATATATATATATATATATATATATATATATATATATATATATATATATATATATATATATATATATATATATAATGAAATACATGAACGAATATATGACTAAATAAATAAATAATGAAAATAGCAACAAATATATAATAACCAAATAAATAGCAACTAATATATAAATGAAATAGCAACAAATATAAAATAAACAAATAATACCAAATTCAAACAGGTATTAGGCCATATTTAATGATGAGTCATCCCTTGCCTATGGAGAACGTAACGATTTTTTTTTTTAAATCGTTTAACAGGTAGCATGCCTCTAGACATATTCAGAGTGTCTAGAGGAATGTTCCGGTTTTACGTCACGGACTCCCTTTTCTACCGCGGTAGCATCCGCGATTCTGAGGCGTCAGGTCGAGGGTTCGCGCCCCGTCACGGTCTGAGGTTAGCAAGGGCATGCACTCAAGGTAACAATTACATCTGCCAAAACAAGTCCTTCGCAAGAGACAACCGTCCTAGCCCTTGGTAAAAAAGGGAGTCCGTGACGTAAAACCGGAACATTTCTCTAGACACTTTACATATTACAAAAGTACTTTTTACTGCTAAAAATACAATAGATACTACTATATCGTAAACAGCTATTCACTAATAGCTAAAATGAGAATATATTGAAAATTTAATAAATGTACCGTTTTATGCGTCACAATTAGTCGACATTCCAATAACTAGTAAATACATACGTTGGAGCCTGGGGATTAAGGTTGGACGTCCTCTCTAACGCCCCGCGGTGGGATCGAACCCACGTTAGTCACTTCCCGACTTGGGCACTATTGCAGAGATATCTCCACATTAAAAAACTATTAAAAACTATACGAAAGCCTTCTAAAGTAGTCACCGTGGCTCAAGAGGTAGCGTCCGCGACTCTGAGGCGTCAGGTCGAGGGTCCGCGCCCCGTCACGATCTGAGGTTAGCAGGGCATGCACTCAGGGTAAGGATTACATCTGCCAAAGCAAGTCCTCCGCAAGAAGGCAACCGTCCTAGCCCTTGGTAGAAAAGGGAACCCGTGACGTAAAACCGAAACAACAAACGAAAGCCTTCTAAAATTAACATTGAATCACAGTCACTTCTCGCGACAATACAATCATAAGAAGCAACTTTATAAGCAAAATTATTTATGCATTAACAATATTAGCATAAAATTAAGACTATAAATGACAAAGAAAAGAAAAATTGAGAATTTGGTGTTGGAAATATATATGAAAAACTGCTATCAACAAAATTATAATCCAAACTCAAGTGACAGTATTCAAGAAATAATAAGAGGCAAATTATGAGAAAAAGAAAAATGGAAAGATATTAATAAAAGTAAGAGGGAGAGATTAACAGACTAGGAAAAACAATAGCAACAGCAAGGTACAAGAACGCTAAGGCCACTTTCACACCAAAGTGGTACGTGGCATGCCACCTGCCACGCCAGTTGAAAACGAATATCCGGAAATATATGAAACCTTTCACACAAAAGTGGCGTGACACGTCCCATGCGCCACGTGCGACTTGCAAACAGTTGAAAGCAAACATCCGGAAACATATGAAACCTTTCACACAGAAGTGGTGTGGCACATGGGATGTGCCACGCCACTTCTGTGTGAAAGGTTTCGACGTGTCACGCTACTACAGTGTGAAAGGTTTCATATATTTCCGGATGTTCGTTTTCAACTGGCTTGCCACGTGGCATGCTACGTGCCACTTTGGTGTGAAAGCGGCCTAATAGGAATGGCTAATCAATTTAAGTCATTTGAAATAGAATTAATGATGAAAAGTTTAAACTAATCAGAGGAAGATTTTTCATGAGATATTCGATACGAATATCTCTTTTTTTTTCTATAATAAAATTTTTTCATGTATATTTTCAAAATTGTATATCTGTTCACAAGTATATATAGCAGAAAATAAAATTCCTGCAATCTAACGTCATGCCCATATGTAAACAAATATATATATATATATATATATATATATATATATATATATATATATATATATATATATATATATATATATATATATATATATATAATATCAAATTACTGACTCAAAAACACAAACATGCTAACGACAATAAAAAATCTTAGTACATTGCCTTTTCTGCCTCTTCAGAAAAAATTAGCGATTAATCGTTAATTTTGAACAACAAAGTTATAATCTTTATCTTTTCTTGATCAACTTTCTACGAAATTTAATTTTTCTCATTCCTTACTTTCACATGACTCCTTTTGACCTCCCGATGCATACATTTTTATTTTTTTATATTCCATATATGACATCCAATTCTCAGAAATATTTACATTCTGGCTTCAGGTTTATTATGCTTCTGTCGACGAGCAAAAAAAAAAAATATATATATATATTTTTCTTGCTTTTTCTGTTTCCTTTTAAGTCCTTTTTCATATATGCAAGACTCTCTACCTACACCTTGCCTAACCTGTTTTAGCCTAGCACTGTATTGCCCCAATCACACAACAACAACCATGACCGAGTCCATTCTGGCTGTTTCCAGAATTCTCTGCGCTCTGCTCTCCTAAAGGGATAAACAGACGATCAATATTACTGATAGTATTTCCTGTACTGTCATTATTACAGTCGGTGTGTCCATCATATGGACGTAGTAGTTCACACCAATAGAATAGTGTCAGTATTTTTACTGACAGTAATAATGATCGTCTGTACCCCCCTTAAACGTTAGTGTTTCCTATTCTTCTGAATCAGTAACTCCTACACGTCAACAGGGAGCTGACGGTAACAAGTAACTAGTCAACTATTTCCTAATATCTTTCTTTTATTGCTATTGCACCATTATCCTGATACTTTTAGAAAACTAGTTTGATACCTACAAAAACAATTAATACCTAATTTGGTCAGTTTTACACATCAAATGACTCGTTATTAAGCTGTTGGTAAAAAAACATTTAATTAAAAACTTGTATCAACTTAATACGTTTTTTTAAACAAAGAAAACATTTTGCATAAAGCTCCGAATACTGGTTTGTAGCAATTAAAATTAAGTTCTTGTAATGACATTGTTTTAACCAAATTAGAATTTCATTTCCCTCGTCTGCAGTTAATGTTGCTTCAACTAGACCGTTTTGCATTTGCATTCTATCACATCTAGATCCATCAGATAATTTCAGGTTTTAAGGAATATAATTAACCCAGCCTTTACAGTTCCACTGTTCAGAATTTTTAAGTCTCTAAGATGGCAATCAATCTTGGAAAACTATTTTTTTGGTAGAGCCGAGGAACATAAGGACTGCGGTTCGGAGGTACAAGAGAGCTTGGTTTTTAATTAGTTACTGTTAACTTTCGTAATAAAACAGGGATCATTCATGTTGTTTGTCCAAATAAGCTTTTAAGATGACCAGTTTTACTGACAGTTAAATGGCATACATTTTACGAATATATATATATATATATATATATATATATATATATATATATATATATATATATATATATATATATATATATATATTATATATATATATATAATATATATATATATATATAATATATATATATATATATATATATATATATATATATATATATATATATATATATATACATATATATATATATATATATATATATATATATATATATATATATATATATATATATATATATATATATATATATATATATATATATATATTACTAGATTTGTCACGTTATTGGATGATGATCTAATTATAATTTATGAATTACAAAAATAAGAACAAAGTTATTCAGCCTCTCTTAAAAACACTGATATAAAGATTTGCACAAACAAACGTGATAAATGTTATTATAACATAGGCATGTGAGATGAGGAATAAGTATTTTTGTTTTAATTAAAATTAAAAACCAGTGGAAATACTATTTTATCATTGACCTAAACCACTGTTGATTTGCTCAATGAACCTGTTAAACTGACAGGGGTTATCAAGTCATCAGTAGCTGTTCCTTCACAGTTGACTAGTTTTACATAGGTATATTCATATATATATATGCAACATAACATACATCTATATTTACACACACACACACACACACACACACACACACACACACACACACACACACACA
>JAXCGZ010009465.1:90000-107500 GCA_037179515.1 Halocaridina rubra | reverse complement strand
TAACTCAATCCATAGTTTTAAGGACAAGTATGATAAATATCACTAAGTAGAAAATGGAACCGATCAGTAGACGGGAAGTTACGAGCTTTGGGCTCTTTACCGTAAACACAATTAGGCAATTACATACACCAATGTAACATTGGTCTAGCTCATACGAGGACGCCTTGTTACACAAATGCAGCGAAAAGGGATTTTTTCCCATTTTGGAGAGAAAGTTTTTTTTTTTTTTTTTTAATGATTGTGACACCAGGACGGGCAAAAAATAAAAAAATAAAAAAAATTTACCCTCATCGAGCCTGGGCACGAAGAAAACATAGAGAGAAACAGAAATGGGGAGTGTATTGTGATTTGTCAGATGTGAAGAAATAACAAGACATTTGCAACAAATATCCAAGAATATTCGGTGTTGATGTAGGCATAGAAAGAGAACCGTAACTGAAGGAAGACTTAACATCGAACTGTCTTTACGATGCTGTTCATCACTGACTTCACACATCTAATAATGCTATGAGTTTGCAGAACTCACAGGGGATACCATGCGAAGGAAGTCCCTACTCTCTCCTCCGTATCATAATATGGCTTAGGAGAGACGGATAATTCAATACGAAAAACCCAAAAACTAGGAATCACTTATTAATGTAGATAACTGGAAGAGGAAGCAACGTCTGCTCAGTTGTAAAATATACAAGTCGGAAAGTGAAGCATAAGACATCGCGGGTTCAATCCCCACCGCGGACTTAGGAAGGGCATGTAGTCTTCATAACCCCAAGCATGGACTACATATATGTCAACCCCCCATACAAGGGGACTCATTATAACACATAAGAAGGCAAAAGCAAAGAGACAAAGCTTTTCAACTCTCTCTAAACATCTTAATGAGAAGTTGACTGAAAAGAAAAAAATAACGGTAACATAAACGATAGAATAATTAGAGCCATTGTTGAGGGTTACTGTTTTTTTCTTCTTCAAAGAAGTCTGCGGATGCGTTCTTCCCCATATCAGAGAAAAGCGTCAATAACAGAAACGTTTAGAAAAAGAGTAAAGATTTTGATCAACAGAAACGTAGAAATTGAGGTCTCGGAGCGTTTGCCACAATAAACATGATACATCAAGTACAAAATCTGCACATGTATAGAATGGTACATAAATTACTCAAAAAAGACGACTATCCTTAGAAAGTATTAGCACTGAAATAGATAAATAAATAAATAACTTATAAGTGCATTGCACAAAATGACACGATATCAAGAAATTAAGAAAGAATTGAATTAAGAGTGTAGGAACGAAGCTCTTATTAAAAAAAAAAAAAAAAAAAAAAAATACTCATGCAGCGTCCTTAAGTGGGATGAATTATAGCGACCACTAACTATAGATATTAGCTGTTGACTAATATAAGGAGTACTGAAATTAATTGTTGCTAATCATTACCTTAGGGGATATAGCGCCGAATTTCACCTGAAGGGTACCGAGTTCAGTTCCCAGAGGTGGCTGGAATCGCTTATTCCCTTTTGCCAGAGTCGCTGTCAGGATAGAAGGCGTGGGTACTGGGGTACCTTGTGAGATGAATCCAGATAATGAAATGCACAAAAAAGTCTAACCTAACCTAACCGGTGAATTTTTACTTGTGACATTATTACCGGCCACGTGTGAGATAAGTACCCCTGTCATTTAACAAGACATATTGAGTACCTTATTATATATATATATATATATATATATATATATATATATATATATATATATATATATATGCATATATATATATATATATATATATATATATATATATATATATATATATATATATATATATATATATATATATATATATATATATATATATATATATATATATCTTAAGCACATGAGAAGACTCTTCCCCCATTTACTCAAGACATGGAATGTTTTTCCCATTAGGGTTGTGACTTAACGGGCTGCCACATATGATATATCAGTACCCTTTCCTAAATAACTCCAAGAGATTCTGGCGAAAGAGATTCTATAAGAAATACCTCGAATAGTCGAACTCAGTATCTCCTGGATGGGAGGCAGGTTCTAAACAACTGAGATATTTTTTTAGATTTAGCATTACCATGAACAGAACAATCAACTGCAGCGATTACCTTGACGCAAGTCTATTTTAAATTAGAGTTTTGAACATAGTTGCAAAATATTTCGATTACCTTATTTATATTTCAAACACAAATGTAATTACACTTTTTGTCAGTGAGGCAACATGGCTTCAGAGAAAGTAGATCAACAGTAACAAACTTATTAGAATTTTATGATGAGGTAAGCCGAATCTTATAGGAAAGATAGGGCTGGGCAGATTGCATATTCCTAGACTTCCAGAAAGCGTTTGACACTGTTCCACATGGGAGACTTATTAGGAAGCTGCAAGCAATGGCTAGAATATGTGGAAATGTCTTGGAATGGATAAAAACTTACTTACAAGGAAGGGATCAAAGGGTTAGAGTAAGACACTCAGTGTCTGAATGGAGAAGAGTTAGTAGTGGAGTTCCACAGGGTTCAGTTTTAGGGCCACTTTTGTTCCTTGTATATGTAAATGACCTACCAGAGTCTGTAAATTCATTCATGAATATGTTTGCAGATGATGCAAAGACTGTGAAGAAAGTAAAAAACGAGAACAATGGTAGAGAACTTCAGGAAGATCTAAATAGTCTGCATGAGTGGTCAGAAAAGTGGCTAATGAAATTCAATACTTCAAAATGTATGGTAATGAGAATGGGTACAAGTGCAAGAAGGCCCAAGCTTGACTACTCGGTGGCTGGAGTACAACTTCAAGAGACACAAAATGAGAGAGATCTAGGAGTAAACATACTGGCAGATTTGTCTCCAGAAATACATATAAATGGCATAGTAAGGGCAGCATATGCATTCTTATCAACTGTAAGGGTAGCCTTCAGGCACATGGACAAGGAAATGTTCAGAAATATTTATGTAACCTATGTGAGGCCAAAACTCGAATATGCAGCCCCCTTTTGGAATCCACACTTGAAAAAGCACATAGCTAAGCTTGAAAAAGTTCAAAGACATGCAACGAAACTGGTGCAAGAAATACGAAATCTCAGTTATGATGAGAGGCTGAGGGAATTAGACTAACCATCACTCGAAGCTAAAAGATTGAGGGGGGATATGGTGACAGTCTTTAAATTCCTTCATGGTTATGATAGAGTGAATAGGGATCGATATTTTTATATGGCTGGCTCTAGAACTAGAGGTCATAGTTTGAAGCTTCGTAAGAAAACTTCTTTGCAGGATGTAAGGAAATACTTTTTCAGTGTAAGAGTAGTTGATAATTGGAATTGGCTAAGCGAGGAGGTAGTTAATGCTATCTCAATCCATAGTTTTAAGGACAGGTATGATAAGTATCACTAAGTATAAAATGGAACCGATGAGGAGACGGGAAGATACGAGCTTTGGGCTCTTTCCCGTATACACAATTAGGTAATTACTCAATATAGAAAATGAGTATCAATTTTAAATTAGAGTTTTGAACATAGGTGCAGAATATTTCGAATAACTTATTTATATTTCATGTCCAAATGCAGTTTCATGAATATATAAAAACTCAATATGGAAAATGACTATCAATTCTTAACTATTAAATTCTTACTGAAATTATTCAAAAGATCGGCCTATCTACTTAGGTGACATGATATTTCATGTACTCAGAAGGGTCAAAATATCCCAAGTAATATCATTATTGGATCAATGAGAAATCTCAAATATTCTTGGTTTCCTTTTAAATCGGTTTCATTTTCGTATTTATAGATTTTTTATCATTTTATTTTGTTTACTATGGTAACCTATAGAGCAGAGTTTATTATAATGAACATGTGAAAAACTCGAAAATAAGGAGAATGAAATTTGGTAATCGTGAATACAAGAATACAATTTTGGGAGGGAGGGGAGAATACATATTAAAAAGTGGTAAAAAATGACAGATTGCAAGCTAAAGTAAAAAAATAACTCATTTTAAAAGTATGAATGTAATGTGTAAATAGCAACATCTGTGTAAGTGTGCATGCATTTTATAGCACATGGAGAGAGAGAGAGGGATATATATATATATATATATATATATATATATATATATATATATATATATATATATATATATATATATATATATATATATATATATATGAATCATTTTTTTTTTTGCCCCGACCGGGACTCGAACCTAGGACTTATGATTACTAAGTCAAGGCGCTACCACTACACCACAGAAGGTTAAAAGGAACCCAACCTTATAGCTTATATCTGCTATACTTAGGAATGAACGCATTCTAACTGAATGCCACTAAGTTCATATTACAGATTCCCCAACCTCACTCGTGGCTTCATTTTAGCATTTAATTCAATTCCCAATCTCATTCGGGCCATGAAATTATCAAATAAGCACATTACACATGTGAAAACATGAATCATTTTTTGCCCCGACCGGGACTCGAACCTAGGACTTATGATTACTAAGTCAAGGCGCTACCACTACACCACAGAAGGTTAAAAGGAACCCAACCTTATAGCTTATATCTGCTATACTTAGGAATGAACGCATTCTAACTGAATGCCACTAAGTTCATATTACAGATTCCCCAACCTCACTCGTGGCTTCATTTTAGCATTTAATTCAATTCCCAATCTCATTCGGGCCATGAAATTATCAAATAAGCACATTACACATGTGAAAACATGAATCATTTTTTGCCCCGACCGGGACTCGAACCTAGGACTTATGATTACTAAGTCAAGGCGCTACCACTACACCACAGAAGGTTAAAAGGAACCCAACCTTATAGCTTATATCTGCTATACTTAGGAATGAACGCATTCTAACTGAATGCCACTAAGTTCATATTACAGATTCCCCAACCTCACTCGTGGCTTCATTTTAGCATTTAATTCAATTCCCAATCTCATTCGGGCCATGAAATTATCAAATAAGCACATTACACATGTGAAAACATGAATCATTTTTTGCCCCGACCGGGACTCGAACCTAGGACTTATGATTACTAAGTCAAGGCGCTACCACTACACCACAGAAGGTTAAAAGGAACCCAACCTTATAGCTTATATCTGCTATACTTAGGAATGAACGCATTCTAACTGAATGCCACTAAGTTCATATTACAGATTCCCCAACCTCACTCGTGGCTTCATTTTAGCATTTAATTCAATTCCCAATCTCATTCGGGCCATGAAATTATCAAATAAGCACATTACACATGTGAAAACATGAATCATTTTTTACCCCGACCGGGACTCGAACCTAGGACTTATGATTACTAAGTCAAGGCGCTACCACTACACCACAGAAGGTTAAAAGGAACCCAACCTTATAGCTTATATCTGCTATACTTAGGAATGAACGCATTCTAACTGAATGCCACTAAGTTCATATTACAGATTCCCCAACCTCACTCGTGGCTTCATTTTAGCATTTAATTCAATTCCCAATCTCATTCGGGCCATGAAATTATCAAATAAGCACATTACACATGTGAAAACATGAATCATTTTTTGCCCCGACCGGGACTCGAACCTAGGACTTATGATTACTAAGTCAAGGCGCTACCACTACACCACAGAAGGTTAAAAGGAACCCAACCTTATAGCTTATATCTGCTATACTTAGGAATGAACGCATTCTAACTGAATGCCACTAAGTTCATATTACAGATTCCCCAACCTCACTCGTGGCTTCATTTTAGCATTTAATTCAATTCCCAATCTCATTCGGGCCATGAAATTATCAAATAAGCACATTACACATGTGAAAACATGAATCATTTTTTTAGCCCCGACCGGGACTCGAACCTAGGACTTATGATTACTAAGTCAAGGCGCTACCACTACACCACAGAAGGTTAAAAGGAACCCAACCTTATAGCTTATATCTGCTATACTTAGGAATGAACGCATTCTAACTGAATGCCACTAAGTTCATATTACAGATTCCCCAACCTCACTCGTGGCTTCATTTTAGCATTAGTTAGAATGCGTTCATTCCTAAGTATAGCAGATATAAGCTATAAGGTTGGGTTCCTTTTAACCTTCTGTGGTGTAGTGGTAGCGCCTTGACTTAGTAATCATAAGTCCTAGGTTCGAGTCCCGGTCGGGGTAAAAAATGATTCATGTTTTCACATGTGTAATGTGCTTATTTGATAATTTCATGGCCCGAATGAGATTGGGAATTGAATTAAATGCTAAAATGAAGCCACGAGTGAGGTTGGGGAATCTGTAATATGAACTTAGTGGCATTCAGTTAGAATGCGTTCATTCCTAAGTATAGCAGATATAAGCTATAAGGTTGGGTTCCTTTTAACCTTCTGTGGTGTAGTGGTAGCGCCTTGACTTAGTAATCATAAGTCCTAGGTTCGAGTCCCGGTCGGGGCAAAAAATGATTCATGTTTTCACATGTGTAATGTGCTTATTTGATAATTTCATGGCCCGAATGAGATTGGGAATTGAATTAAATGCTAAAATGAAGCCACGAGTGAGGTTGGGGAATCTGTAATATGAACTTAGTGGCATTCAGTTAGAATGCGTTCATTCCTAAGTATAGCAGATATAAGCTATAAGGTTGGGTTCCTTTTAACCTTCTGTGGTGTAGTGGTAGCGCCTTGACTTAGTAATCATAAGTCCTAGGTTCGAGTCCCGGTCGGGGCAAAAAATGATTCATGTTTTCACATGTGTAATGTGCTTATTTGATAATTTCATGGCCCGAATGAGATTGGGAATTGAATTAAATGCTAAAATGAAGCCACGAGTGAGGTTGGGGAATCTGTAATATGAACTTAGTGGCATTCAGTTAGAATGCGTTCATTCCTAAGTATAGCAGATATAAGCTATAAGGTTGGGTTCCTTTTAACCTTCTGTGGTGTAGTGGTAGCGCCTTGACTTAGTAATCATAAGTCCTAGGTTCGAGTCCCGGTCGGGGCAAAAAATGATTCATGTTTTCACATGTGTAATGTGCTTATTTGATAATTTCATGGCCCGAATGAGATTGGGAATTGAATTAAATGCTAAAATGAAGCCACGAGTGAGGTTGGGGAATCTGTAATATGAACTTAGTGGCATTCAGTTAGAATGCGTTCATTCCTAAGTATAGCAGATATAAGCTATAAGGTTGGGTTCCTTTTAACCTTCTGTGGTGTAGTGGTAGCGCCTTGACTTAGTAATCATAAGTCCTAGGTTCGAGTCCCGGTCGGGGCAAAAAATGATTCATGTTTTCACATGTGTAATGTGCTTATTTGATATATATATATATATATATATATATATATATATATATATATATATATATATATATATATATATATATATATATATATATATATATATCAAGCTGTGAATATCTTTGGAAATATATTATAAATATATTTTAGTAATATTTGCAAGCAAGTCATATTTTTTTTCAAATGAGTTAGCTAAATGGGTCGCTAGATTTCATTTTTGTCGAGTCATCCTTTCCTAAATTTTCTCCCAGCGATTACCTTATTTAATCAAAAGGGGCCTTTGAATACATACATGCACTCACGCACGTCTGCACACACACATACATTTATACACACAAAAACACACACACGTACGGACACACAAAAGTCTCACTGCTTTTAAAAGAACCTCTAATCATGTATGAGAGAGAGAGAGAGAGAGAGAGAGAGAGAGAGAGAGAGAGAGAGAGAGAGAGAGAGAGAGAGAGAGAGAGAGCTCGTCTAGGCCAAGGCGACCTTTGCAATAAAACATAATTGAACTTGTTGCTCAGGACATATATGGCGAAGAACATTTGCAGCTTCAGAGGAAGGTCTGCGGGTAGAGCCGACATAAATAACACATGATGGTGCAGTGAAATGGAAAGATATTACAACTCGTTGCCCCTGAATTGACACAGTTTTTATTAAATATAACAACGTTGTATATAACACAGAGTCAAGAAATGTATGAATGATAATGCATTTTCAGGTAAAAAATATGCTCAAATATTGATTAAAAGATGTATTAATTAATTTTTCTTTGCGAGAAAATTAACCTTCGCTTGTTGACTTGATCTGCCCAGGCAAGTGTTATATGTAAACTGAAAGCTCAGTGGCGTCCACAAGACAAACCCAAAAATCACATTTTGTAGACTAAACCGCGATGAAATGTACATAGAATATACAAAAGGAAGTGATATGTTGGTTCTTGTATTAGAACGAAATAATAAGTCTTTGGCCCGATTTCTTAAAAAGTGTAAACCTAGGATACCATATTGTTAGTTAGCTAGACACATACAAATGGATTTCATAAACGTATCTGACGCGGTTCTGTGTATGGCTAGGATCCCTTACGGGATCCTAGCCATACACAGAACTGCGTCTGATACGTTTATGAAATCCATTTGTGTGTCTAGCTAACTAACTATAGAGGGAGACAGGGTCAAATTCACAGCGGAGCATTAGGAAGGCAATACCTCAATCCCCCGGCTCCAACCTCCCTGTGTTCACCCCAACTCGGATGGGGATTAATTGTGACACGTAAAATGATATTATATATATATATATATATATATATATATATATATATATATATATATATATATATATATATATATATATATATATATATATATATATATATATATATATATATATATATATATATATATATATATATATATATATATATATATATATATATATATATATATATATAAGCATTGTTATAATCCACCCACGCAGGCTGTCAAAGGGATGCTATTTCGGACCAGATATGAAGTTCTAAAAACTATAACATTTAAACTTAGCCTTCAAATACCGTGTAAATCAAGGGATTCTAGCAATCCCAGCAAAAAATAAATGTTTTCTAAGGGTTTCAAGAAATTCAACAATGTGAAAATACTGTCTGAGTGATGTCATATCCTGTCGCCAAGGGTGCCACCGCACAAACCCTAAGAACTATGTGACGTATTATGCTTGAATTCCTGTAGGGACACGACCTCGATTTCTTATCTTTTTTCCATTCGTCATATTATTGGATATGATTCTGAGAGAGTGGGACAAGAGTACTTCATCCGCGCTCCCTTGCGTGTAGTAAAAGTCGACTAATTGGGAGGAGCTAGGGAAATGGGAATCCCCCTCCTCTTTATTTTGCTCCTCCAATGAGTGAGATATATGGCATAGGTTCAGCCACCTCCCTTATATGGGGGAATATAGCTCTTGTAAACTGATAGATAATGCTGAAATGCTCGCGCGAGCGCTGAACTGAAATAACAAAATAAACATCAAACAGAAATATCTTCTTCATCGGATTAAGTTGGAGTTATAGTGCAAATGTTTTTGCTGGCGTTCATTTGGAAAATAAGTAAATAATTAAGAGCATAAACAGATGAATAAATAAATAAAAGTCAAACAGGCAAACTATTAAATGAAATGTAATAAATAAAAAACAAAGTTAGCAACGTTGAGAATGAATAAAAAAAGAAGACACACACACACAAACACACACACACACACACACATATATATATATATATATATATATATATATATATATATATATATATATATATATTATATATATATATATATATATAGAGAGAGAGAGAGAGAGAGAGAGAGTGACATTAGGTAGCTACATATGAAAAAATAATATTCAGTATACTATATATACAAAGAACAATATGCAATTACATTGAAAAACAAATTCATATTATGTAATCAGAATTATAATACACTCTTGAAATAGAGAATAAAATAGAGAAAAAAATAGTTGCCACTGGTTTGATGAAAAAAATCAAGATATTCATCGAATAAACTTTAAAAAGTTGGTTAGATTTGTGTCACACCCCATGGATGTTAGCAACATTTGTGGTTTTGTTTTTTAATTGGGATACTGGCAAGACTGGAGAGAGAGAGAGAGAGAGAGAGAGAGAGAGAGAGAGAGAGAGAGAGAGAGAGAGAGAGAGAGAGAGAGAGAGAGAGAGAGAGAGGTAAGAAGTATTTTTCTTCTTTTGTGTGTATGTGTGTGATTACATAACTGTGATTACCTAATTGTGTTTACGGGAAAGAGCCCGAAGCTCGTATCTTCCCGTCTCCTCATCGGTTCCATTTTCTACTTAGTGATACTTATCATACCTGTCCTTAAAACTATGGATTGAGATAGCATTAACTACCTCCTCACTTAGCGAATTCAATGTGTGTGTGTGTGTGTGTTGGTTAGTAGTTAAAGCAAAGTGTATAGGACATAAGGCACGTTTAAGAGGTATATGACTTAAGGCGAGTCTTCTTCTTCGTCTACATCTTTTCCCACTTCTTCAGATTTAGCGGTGAGAACTGAGAATGAATTTGCGTTAATGGGATGATCATGGTTATCATGGGCGTGGTTGCTAACGGCACTAAATTCTTGTTTACTTAATGGTCTTTTGCTCTTTATGGATCTCTTTTAATGCTTAAATACGCGAACTGCAAGTTGGCGTTTATTTTTGCCTAAGCAGATTGCATTGCCGAGATCACAATTATATTTATAAATTGCTAAGAACTGAAGCCTTAGAGCCACCTCAGCGTTGAACTTGAAGAGACTGTATAGAGCATATTTGGGCAGGAAAATTACTCTAATTGTTAAGTGGGGATAAGACCCGATTTCTTAAACAGTGTAAACCTAGGATACCATATTGTTAGTTAGCTAGACACACACAAATGGATTTCATAAACGCATCTGTCGCTGTTCTGTGTATGGCTAGGATCCCGTAAGGGATCCTAGCCATACACAGAACAGCGTCAGATGCGTTTATGAAATCGATTTGTGTGTGTCTAGCTAACTAACAATATGGTATCCTAGGTTTACACTGTTTAAGAAATCGGGTCTAAAAGTCTTTTACTGACATCGTTAGTTCATTTAGATTATTTTCAAAAGAAAGCAAAAGGGAAAGTATATGATAGCAATATCAGTGGATATTTTAATTACTCTTTTTTCTGTAAATGAACAATTTGCTTATGTCAAGTGTGTAGTTGTATTCTGATTACATAATATCAAATTATATTTGCCAGAGTTATTATATATTGTTCTTTGCGTGCGTGCGCATGTGCGTGTGTCTTTGACAAATTTAGTCGACTTTTACGATATGCAAAGGAGCACGAAGGAGGTATTCTTGCCTCCCAAGGAAGAAATAATAATAATAATAATAATAATAATAATAATAATAATAATAATAATAATAATAATAACAACAACAAAATTTTCGGTACCCCTTTGTTAGTTACATAGATATAGCATATGGGTTTCACTCATGAGGTTCCAAGCTTGATTTAGGACTCGTTTATATTCTCTAGAAGAGAACCATTTAATTATTATGAGATAGTAGTGGTATCCCTTCTGTGGTATTACCCTGTCAACTCAGCAGTTTCAATGAGTATACCATTAGATGTGTAGTACTACTTGATCAATTTATTTACGAGTTCGGCCTTAGATAATGGTATAATGCCCGTCACGCGGTATTCATTAACAGAAAAAACTGAAAACTCAATATTGAAGTAGAAACTCAACTTTGAAAATATTTTCTTTTAATGTCATACTCTAATTTTTCTCAAATAAAATGATCTATCTTTGACAAGTAACTCTCTCTCTCTCTCTCTCTCTCTCTCTCTCTCTCTCTCTCTCTCTCTCTCTCTCTCTCTCTCCTCTCTCTCTCTCTCTCTCTCTCCTCTCTCTCTCTCTCTCTCTCTCTCTCTCTCTCTCTCTGTCTCTCTCTCTCTCTCTCTCTCTCTCTCTCTCTCTCTCTCTCTCTCTCTCTCTCTCTCTCTCTCTCTCTCTCTCTCTCTCTCTCTGCTGATTGATACAAATATTTCATTAGCAATTAATTACGCTTTAATTGTTCTTTCACCACTAGAAAAAAGATAAAGCGGTAAATTTGTCCCCATATATAGAGTAATTGTTCATATAGGTATTAATATTATTCAGTAATAATTTTCATTCCGTTTGTGATAATATTTTCCAAAATACCTTACATACATCGAATCCTGTAGGGGGATAAACCTTTCCCTCGAAACAAAAATGCATTGCAATTACATATGTGGTACTTAAACACATATGAAACATGATTTTACACATACACAAATTTATTACTGATATCAGTCATAATCAGTAGATATCTGGTCATGACAATTAAATATCATTAGCAAAACTGGTTTATCCCTTTTAGGAAATAGAAACATAATGGATATTAAAGTTAGGGCGTCAATTATTCAGATATCGTTTTCTATAAAAATCTACAACTAAAGAAAACGTTAGTCATGGTAGACTACGTAATTTTGATTATCTTTTTTCTTTCTTTCATTGGTACTTTTTAAAGTCTTGAAAACTTTTTCAACCTCTTAAATATTACAATAATTATACTACCAATATTGATATAAAGAATGTAAATAATCCAGTCACCATTACTAATAATATAAATAAAAAATAATAATAATCTTAATATCCAATTACATTATATTTTTCTTCTTGCCTTCAAAAGTTATTACGAAGAAGACTTCAAAATATAAAAATCCGAATGAAAACGACTCTAGATAACCAGTGCAAAATGCGGAATATCTTTTTAGTGATCAATGAAATTAGTTTTTTTTAAAGGTACCAGCGATAAAAGGAAGTACAGTAATTTTAAAAATGTATATTTACAGTAACGTAGACTTTTTAACCCAAAAAGTGCACAAAAATATATAAGCCCAGAGAAAACTTCTTGGAAATAGGAAGGAGAAGATAGTGGCGTCCGAAGAGTGGTAGACTCGGCCGATTCATTAAGTTTTTTTTTTTCATTAGATGTGTGCAGCCACTACTGAAATAGTATCCTTTACTTTAGCGGGTGTTCTCTTATTTCTCTTTAAAAACTGAATTGATATGACTATCAGGCAAAGAATTTCCTTTACTTATATCTATCCTATTTTACTATATACTTTACCTGGTAAAACTCATATTGAAATAGCATTTATTGAATATGAGTCAGCAGGTCATTATACAGGTCATTAGTCATACACAACAAACATCTTTCACAAACGGACTCATGTAAATATGAATACCAAACACGTACATGAAAATATATATGAAAAGTTAGAACAAATACCAATGAAGTAATTATACAATTTAAACACACACATCTAATGCTGCACTAAGCATGCTGACTTAGCACGGGCTACCACACACGAGAGACGCTATTACCCTCTCATTCTCTTACTCCGAAATGGCTATGGCGAGGGTACATCCTTAACGAGCCACCTTTTAGGGTCGAACTCCAGACCACCTGAGTGACAGACAGGCGTTACGTCTACCAAACCTCTCAACAAACAAAGAAACAAACAAACAAACAAACAAACAAACAAACGTCTACCAAACCTCTCAACAAAGACAATTTTCATCTATCATAAGTATTGGTAAGTGAGTTTCTCGTGTCAGTAAAACATTTTTTGGTGTGATTTATATACTGAACATTCCTGGCACTATGACTCAGGCGCTGACCTTTGTTTGCATATGTCATCTGTGGCAGTTCTTACTATGGGCTGTTTTATAGATTTTTTTTTTTATCACAGTTAGTTCCCATGAATGGGGAAGGGTAAAGACAAAGCTGGAACTGGGGGATTAAGACTGAATATCCCTCCTAACGACAGACGGCGGGATCGAACTCGCGTTGTCAGGCTTGTAACTTCGCGACTTGCGTGCTCTACCCCTAACCTACCCGCCCCCCTATTACAGACTATTATAGGGAGCTACTATAGTGAGGGTAACCCTGGCAGGGTAGTGGTGGGGGGTACATTGACAGCCCTTTATCACAAAGCAGTTTAGAGAAATGATGGAGGTATATCAGCTTCTGGTAAATGTGTGCTTTGACTCGGCCACCCAGAAATGTCTATCAATCCATATATATATAATATATATATATATATATATATATATATATATATATATATATATATATATATCTTACAAAATAAATGTTGCATTAAGGTAAGCCTACATTATAGAGCAATGGTAGCAACTGAGGCTGGTAATATACTAGCCCAAAGTTCGATACTAGCCCGAGAATGGATTAGCATTCACTATCTTATGTTGTTACCGATTCAATTACGTATTTAACTTGGGGACTTCAGTGATTTCCTATACGTCTACCTGATTATTCAGGTATTCCCTGGGGTCATTGGATCCACGTGATAGGAGATGGGGCTTGGAGCCCAGCTAGAAGGTAGGTTTACAATCGGGGTCTGTGCTGTTACAGTCCCTTGCCTCTGCCTTTCGACAGACTTTTAACCTTATGTAATCTTTGTTAACGAAAACTATTTATTATTACTCTCTGAGAGCATTGGATGCTCTGGCCACAATACTGAAACTAAAAGTTATAAAGTATACGAATCAAGTTTTCAGTACATTATTTTATGAGTGTGACACCGGGACAGGCAAGAAACATGCCCTCATCAGGCCTGGGAACGAAGAAAAAGTAGAAGGTTAAAGACAAAGCAGAAATAAGGGAATGATACACAATAGGGAAAGGACACACTGAAAGAATAAGTTTAAAGGACACTTTAGACAAACAAACAACAAGAAATCAACTGATACAGTGATGGAAATAAGTAGTAATAAGACGAAATAATAAAAACAAAAGACAAATCTGTGAACTCTTGAATAAATATGCAAAACTAATTTTGCGCTATGAAAGAGTTCTTGTTAACATGCACAATTTTATTGATATTTAAAAGAAAATTCTCTATATAAACAATACTAAGAAGTACTGTGGTTGAAATATTTAATGTTCCTTATTGCAGATTCGAACGCATTATATATATATATATATATATATATATATATATATATATATATATATATATATATATATATATATATATATATATATATATGTGTGTGTGTGTGTGTGTGTGTGTGTGTGTGTGTGTGTGTGATTACCTAATTGTGATTACCTAATTGTGTTTACGGGAAAGAGCCCAAAGCTCGTATCTTCCCGTCTCCTGATCGGTTCCATTTTTAGACTTAGTGATACTTATCATACCTGTCCTTAAAACTATGGATTGAGATAGCATTAACTACCTCCTCGCTTAGCGAATTCCAATTATCAACTACTCTTACACTGAAAAAGTATTTCCTTACATCCTGCAAACAAGTTTTCTTACGAAGCTTCAAACTATGACCTCTAGTTCTAGAGCCAGCCATATCGAAATATCGATCCCTATCCACTCTATCATAACCATGAAGGAATTTAAAGACTGTCACCATATCCCCCCTTACTCTTCTAGCTTCGAGTGATGGCAAGTCTAATTCCCTCAGCCTCTCATCATAACCGAGATTGCGTATTTCTGGCACCAGTTTCGTGGCATGTCTTTGAACTTTTTCAAGCTTAGCTATGTGCTTTTTCAAGTGCGGATTCCAAAAGGGGGCTGCATATTCGAGTTTTGGCCTCACATAGGTTACATAAATATTTCTGAACATTTCCTTGTCCATGTGCCTGAAGGCTACCCTTACATTTGATAAGAATGCATATGCTGCCCTTACTACGCCATTTATATGTATTTCTGGAGACAAATCTGCCAGTATGTTTACTCCTAGATCTCTCTCATTTTCTGTCTCTTGAAGTTGTACTCCAGCCACCGAGTAGTCAAGCTTGGGCCTTCTTGCACTTGTACCCATTCTCATTACCTTACAGTTTGAGGTATTGAATTTCATTAGCCACTTTTCTGACCACTCATGCAGATTATTTAGATCCTCCTGAAGTTCTCTACCATTGTTCTCGTTTTTTACTTTCTTCACAATCTTTGCATCATCTGCAAACATATTCATGAATGAATTTACAGACTCTGGTAGGTCATTTACATATACAAGGAACAAAAGCGGCCCTAAAACTGAACCCTGTGGAACTCTACTACTAACTCTTCTCCATTCAGACACTGAGTGTCTTACTCTAACCCTCTGTTCCCTTCCTTCTAAGTAAGTTTTTATCCATTCCAAGACATTTCCACCTATTCTAGCCATTGATTGCAGCTTCCTAATAAGTCTCCCATGTGGAACAGTGTCAAACGCTTTCTGGAAGTCTAGGAATATGCAATCTGCCCAGCCCTCTCTTTCCTGTAAGATTTGGCTTACCTCATCATAAAATTCTAATAAGTTTGTTACTGTTGATCTTCCTTCTCTGAAGCCATGTTGCCTCACTGACAAAAAGTCGAAGGATTCCAAGTGAAGAGAGATATGTTTCCTTAGTAGTTTCTCCATAAGTTTGCAAACTATGCTGGTCAAGGAAACTGGTCTATAGTTCAGAGCCGTATCCCTCCTTCCCTTTTTGAAGATAGGTATCACATTTGCTTGTTTCCAGCATCTTGGAATCTCCCCCGACTCCAGTGACTCCTTAAATATGATACTTAGTGCCACTGATATTGTGTTTGCGCATTTTTTAAGCACATGAGGGGATATGTCATCAGGACCTGTAGCTTTATGAACATCTAAATCCATCAGCGCTTTGCATACCTCTGTGGCTGTAAGGTTGATGTTCTCTAATACCGGCCCTTGAGCTTCTATCACTGCAATCTGAGGGGGTGGGGTATTTTCTACTGTAAATACTGACTGAAACTCCTTGTTCAATTCTTTGCAGATCTCTTCGTCCGTCTCAGTGATGCTTCCATCCGCTCTCTTTAGCCTTAAAACCTGTTCTTTTACCTTCAGTTTTCCTCTGATAAAGCTGTGGAAAAGCTTGGGATTTTCTTTAGCCTTCCTGGTGATGTTCCTCTCATAATCTCTCTCTGCCTCTCTCCTTTTACTTAGGTAGTCATTTCTTGCTCTTTTGTAGGTTTGCCAGGCATTTATGTTTTTTCTCCTCCTATACCTTTTCCAGCATTTGTCTCTCCACTCCTTAGCTCTTTTACACCCATTATCGAACCATTTCTCTCTGGCATGAATTACACCTACTTTGGTGACAGGTATGCAGCAATCTACTATCTTCCCATATTTCTCACAAAAGATGTCATACATTTCTTGTACAGATTTGTTTTAAAATAAGGTTCTCCAGTCAATAACTGCAAAAAGCTCATTCATTTTGATGTAATCTCCTTTCGGATAGTTCCTCCTCATGTCCTCAGTGCCTCTACTCTCAGGAAGAATGTCTTCAATGATATACTCCATCAACAACACACAGTGGTCACTCTTTCCAATTGGTGGTTCATACTCAATATTTTCAATATCCAACACATTATCTGTGAACACTAGATCAAGTAGTGATGGCTCATCCCCACCCCTGGCTCTTGTTGGTTCCATTACATGTTGGTGTAGGAAATTCCCTTGTACGCAATCTAGGAATCTTGCCCCAAATGAGTCCTCACCACTGTGTGGGTCAAGATTTATCCAATCTATCTCTTTATGATTAAAGTCTCCCATAATCAAAATCCTACATTTTTTCTCCCGCGCCATGTTAACAACTGAGTTTATGACTTCAATCGTACCTATATGACTT
>JAXCGZ010009465.1:62500-87500 GCA_037179515.1 Halocaridina rubra | reverse complement strand
TACACCCATTCACATCCACCAGTCTTCTCACAAACATTCTAGCAACGTTCCCCCTCTTACTCTTGCTCAGTCCACAACCACACACATCTAGGCACCCAATTACAAGGGTTCTGGCCGGAAATGTCCTACCAGAATCTCCGTTGATGTAGTAAATCTTTCTGACGGAGTATTAAAAAAATAAGAAAGGGGTTTTCCAGCCCCCTCGCTCCGCCCCATTATTAGACATTTTACGAGACGTAGGATAACACGGAGGCGTCAACCGTGTCCTCCACCCTAGGAAAAAGGAAAAGAAGAAAATACAAGGAGGGAAAGAGAGCATAAACTATGGGAGGCAGAGAATGCTGAGCTTTTCAGTTAAACTAAAAGCCCTTTCCATCTCACATTATTGTAAACAATTGATAAAATAAAAGATTATTCCATCAAAGAACACTATATAAAGAAGTAAAAGAATTGAAGAAAGAAAGATAATGGGTGCAGTACAATTTTCATTCAATAGTTAAGATGGAAAAAAAAACCGACATTTTGTCCCATATAACACAAAAGTTAGACAAAATATTGGCAAAATTAATATGCATTATCAAATAAAATCCAATATAAATGAGAAAAGATAAAACTTATTCAAAGGGAATTTCCACATCATAAAAATGCCACAGAATCGTAACTTCCTGCCTTGACATAAATATGACGAAAACAACAGGAATAGCTCAAAGAGACTCTAAAACATCATTTCATGGTAATGGTTAATCACGCAATGCTGGATGAGCAAATAATGAAGTTCAATGACATTAGCTACAATTACTGTGTATGTAATGTTTCTTGTTACTGCTTTTTCTCTTCTATAATATTACGCAACATAGCCATTGCTACTTTTTATATTTAAATCTTATTGTAATTAATAGTACATAACTGTTATAAACTACAACGAGTATGTATGTAATATTTTTTTGTTATTGCATTTTCATGACACTACACGACACATGTAATATTACTATCTTAATTGTAGAACTTGCGGTGATTTAAACTACTATGATACTACCATAAACTACAATTACTAAGTATATAAAACATTTTGTTACTGCTATTTCTCGTCTATAACGCAAAGCATCACAGCCTGTACTACTCTTGTGTATAAAATATAAGTACCAATATATAAATAATAAAAATGCTGATAAATATAAATTATAATTTTGACATCATAAGCTATGTATATCTTTACATTTTCATTATATAGTATTGTGAATAATATTCGTGCCAACATACAAGTAATAATATTTCAGACAGAGATAACGATAAGTTTGGCATCACAAGTATTACATAATTATCTTTAATAGTACCGATAAGACTGACAACACATAGGATGAATAACTCCACTTTTTTCATTTCTAAAAACTACTGTGATTAATATTAGTCCCAATATATAAGTAATATATATTAACGCTAATAAATAAAAAAAAACAAATAGATTGGCATCATAAGCAGTGCTTATGTGATTAATACTCCTAACATGTAGTAGGCTGACCCATGGCATCAATCGCTCGTTGCGATACTACAGCTGAAGGGTCTTGCGGACTTAAATAATACTGTCCATGACAGTTCAATGTTAAGTCTTCCTTCAGTTACGATTCTCTTTCTATGCCTACATCAACACCGAATACTCTTGGATATTCGTTACATATGTCTTATTATCCTTTCACATCTGACAAGTCACAATACTCTCCATCTCTATTTCTCTTTATGTTTTCTTCGTGCCCAGGCTCGATGAGGGTAGGCTTTTTTTTTTTTGCCTGTTCTGGTGTCACAATAATATAAAACACACACACACACACACACACACACATATATATATATATATATATATATATATATATATATATATATATATATATATATATATATATATATATATATATATATATACAGATTAAAACAATAACGAAATTGGCATCACACGAGTTGAGTATCCCCCTCAGGACACTGAACCCACCGAAATGGCATACATAAGTCAGTCCGTCACCAGCGAATGCATCTTCAATAAGGAGATAATATAAGCTCATTATGTGTGTATGTACGTACTGATAATGGATTTTCAAGCCAAATACAACATAAAGGACTTTGCTCTTGCTTCCTGGAATAGTACCACTGCAGCAGTGACGTATTTTGTTTACTTTTTTAATATTTATAATGTATTGACCTTTATATCTGAATTCCAGTGGTGAAACACGATTGGTTCTATAAATTTTAACATTAAAAAAACATATTTCGTTGTAAAGAATTTAAATTCCAAACATTTTATCATCGCTAGTGTTTCTGACCAACGTTGCAAAATGTAAGTAAAACTTCAATCAAGGTCTGGAGAAGGCACATATGTTTTGAAGCATAAAACTTTATAAAGAATGAATTTAAATTAAGTCAATAAATCGATAAACTTGGTGTCAGAATATAAACATTGTGGTCTAGGTGAGATGGTCGTAAAGCCTATACTCTTATTAGATTACAGTGAAGAATGAGCTTTAGGTTAATCGCATCAAAAGTATGACCTATGTATATAATTAAGGGGTAAAAGCCATATATCAGACAAAGCTATATTTTGAGACGGAAGGAGATAGTTACAATGATAAATATAATAATGATAATAATAATAATAATAATAATAATAATAATAATAATAATAATAATAATAATAAAATAAAATTAGTCATTATTATTTTTATTATAATTATTATTATCATTTTACAACTTTGCATATATATATATATATATATATATATATATATATATATATATATATATATATATATACACGCACACACACACACACTCGTATATCTTGTTGAATATGACCGCTGTTTTGGACTTGAAATTTGCTTATAAAATTTTTCTAATTATATCTATGCCTATATGAACAATGAATATTTTTGGATATTCGTTATGCATTTCTTATTATCCCTTTACATCTGACAAGTCGCAGCACACCCCATATCTATTTCTCTTTGCTTAATATTTTCTTCGTGCTCAATATCGATGGTGATTTTTTTTTTATTATCGTTGAGATTATTCTGTAACACTTAAAATTCATCCAAATGATGATGAAAAAGTAATAGTAAGAAATCCAGAAAAAAAAAAACATAAGAACATTTCTAATGTAAAAGCAGAACTCATATTAAAAAAAGATGTGCATAAAAGGAAATTTGCTGCACACACACACACACACATATCAGAGTGTACATGATGAGGTACCTTCGCCCCAATATAAGACATGCAAGGAATCAATGAATCCTGGGGGAGAGAGGGGGAGGTTGGGGGAAGAGGAAGAAGTTAGACATTCAAGGTTATGCTGCGTGACACAAAATGTGGAGGAAGCCACGGAGGTACCGAATTTTGGAGGGGGTGACAAAAAGATGAGAATTTAAACACTTTCGATTTGCTTTCAATGCTTTTACAAAGGATGGAGAGATAGATATATAGATAAATAGATATATAGATAGATAGATATATAGATGGATAGATAGATAGATAGATAGATAGATAGATAGCTAAAGAGAGAGAGAGAGAGAGAGAGAGAGAGAGAGAGAGAGAGAGAGAGAGAGAGAGAGAGAGAGAGAGAGAGAGAGATTATGATAGGTATAAACATAAACTCTCCAAAGCTAAAGCAAGAAACCAGGCACTTAAAGAAATGCCAGTAATAAGAATAATACCTCAAAATTTCTCGACAGGATTCGAATTTAGAGTATTAGCTGGCACTTGAAGAGTGTATTTTTTTTTTTTTTTTTTTACAATCTAAGAAGTAAAAATAAAAAAAAAATACATGCATTTATCAGAATGCAAGATCACTTTATAGGTTTCAAAGCCCGTGAACAACTGATACCTTAAGAGAATATTAATGTCTTTTTAAAGAAACTTCGAGTCAAGAAAATTCACAATTAGTATAAGGTCTGTAACATTTATAGAATTGCAAGATAAGTTGCTAGAATTCGGAACCAGAACACACTTCATACTTTCACAAAGTATGCAATAACCAGCTGCACCAAAATATGATAATCGAACATGAAATTAATATTATACAAAGAGAGATTATCGACAGATCATTGGGTTCGACTCTTTGGTCAAGGGCAATTATTTTTACATGAACAATGTGCAAAGTTACCGGCTGTACCTATGAAGTGGTGATTAAAGACTAATGCACTAGGTTCGAGTCTTTTGTGAAGGATATTATTTTCAACTGAACAAGAGCGCCAGTTCTCAAAAAAAAAAAAAAAATAAATAAAATAAAATAAAATAATATATATATATATATATATATATATATATATATATATATATATATATATATATATATATATATATATATATATATATATATATATATATATATATATACGCAGATCAACATTTATAAATTTAGATTTATGAGACGTGTACAACAAAAGCAATAAAAATGCAGACATAGCGACGCCACTAAGCTCCCGTCCTCAGAGGTGTATTCAGGGCAAACACACGCTATGTTCTAATAAATCATTCCAAGCAGACTTACGACAAGATAGCATATCTAATACAAAAGTATAAAAGTAAAACAAGGGAGAAAGACAGATATACAATACACTCTCTCATTGGCAATCCAGCTGGTGGGGGAAAAAGGCATCTGAACTTTGTGACGATCCAAATCCAGGATCGATGAGAAGGGACTCTGTTAGGAAGGGTATCAGGTCGCATAACGTAAAGCCAAAACCAACACTAGTCTCCAGGAGACTCGTGAGAAACAGCGACTCTATATGATGATAGGAAAAGCTGATAGCGTCAGTGGCACTGATTTCAGAAAGAGGATACTGCCGCGAAAGTCTGAGCCATAACCAAAACTGTCCTCCAGGAGAATATTAAAAAAACGACCATGCATAAGAATGGAAAATGCTGCAGATCGAGACTAAAATAGTGCTGAGCTCAGGTAATTTGATCAAGCAGAGTAAGTTCACGATGAGCTGTGTGAGGTCGATGGCAGAGTGGTATGTTAATGAGCTCGGGGTATCGATTAATACTAAAATGAATGTCCTAAAGCTATTTCATACGAACCAAAATAAAATAAAATTATTTAAATATAGTTTATTGGTTGGCCTAAATTTATAAAAGAAATAATAGCGTAATTGCGATATTCTTATATATAAAAAAGTATTAAATAAGTAACATATTCAATCGTAATACAAGTAGTTCCTTGAAGTAATTAGTAATTAACATAACTATATACTTATTTAGGTCAAGGGTTAGAGCACTCTGGAAGTTATGGAATAAGACTCAATACTGCAGGTGGGCCCACGCTATGATTAGGGTAGGGGATCAAAGGAGACTGTAGAAGGGGGGACACGGCGGTGTAATTATGGTGACGGGTGCTTGCAGTGTGCTGGGAGGTGGCAGTGGGAGAGTGTTGCTTGGAAACGTTTGCAAGAGGGGGGGGGGAGGAGGAGAGGAGGCGAACATTCCAATCCGGGAAAAAGACTACTCTGGCGATACCAGAAATATATTGATACTGCTTGGGATTACGAAGAGGACCTTGAAGAGTTTATACAAATTTCTGTCTGGTGTACAAAGTACAATGAAGAAATTTTCCTTCATTGGTAAACAACAATTAAAATTGTTTTTGTCGTCCTCTACATTTGATGTATAAAACACCAGCTTCACTCATCTCACAGTATTTAATTCTCATTTGTATCAGAAAACAAGAAGACGATGACCTACCAGAAGTGCTGACTCACTAAGAATAACGCCCGAGAGGAAAATATGGAAGGCACTAGGTTTTTGGCACGGGGCATAAAAACAAATACAATTAAAACTGAAAACTATAAGAAAGAATTCATTTTCAAAGGCATGACAGTACAGCATCGTCCTCCAAGATATGTTTCTCTGCTAAACGGAACAGGAAAAACATTGATGTTTGAACTCAGTAAATTTTGATTTTAATTCCTAGGGCCTAGGATTACCACAATGTCCTCTCCTTATCTCAATCTTTGGTCTTGAGATGAGTACTAAAATAGCTTCACCTCTAAGTAACATATATAAAATCTAAACAGAAAATCAGCAAGGCAATGAAATAATAAAAAACGGCGCTATTAAATGTCAACAGAAACCATTCCAAGAAATCGCAATCGTATCAAGGTCAAAACCGCATCCAAGCTTTGAAAATCAATCCACACTGAGTCCGATCAAGATAGTCCTACTGTAACTAACCAATCGACGGATCGCGCTCCATCTAGGCAAGAGAGTTTAAGCTGTTTACTGGGGAGGTTAATGCTGTGGCTAGGCACCACAGTGGGGGGTTGGAGCCTGTGCCGACTGGCGACCACCCTACGGGTCCTCCATGACCTGTTCCACCCATCCGTGGGTGGAGAATCTATAAAACAAAATAAATAAAAAACTAGGTGAACTAATATATATAAACCCAACCTAATATATTATATTCATATAGTCAGTTCAAACAAAGGGAGCCACCCTATAACAAGCTAACCTAACCTGACCTACTTTAATTACCCAATCAAAACTCGGTGCGAAACATTATCCTATAAAGCTAACCCGATATACTCTTAATTAACTTGTAAGTCAAAGTTAAGTTAAAAACTCTATCTTAAGTTAACCCAACCTGTCCTAATTTAATAACAGAGTCAAAACTAGGCGAACCAATTTAATCAAAACTATTCTATTCTAATTTAACTAGCATGTCAAAATTAAGTGAAGCAATCTAACCTATACTTCCCTTAACCTGACTTATTCTAATTTGAGATGTCCAATCAAAACTAGGAAAACCAGTCAAACCTAAGCTAACCTTGCATATTTTAATCAATATAGTCAGACAATACTCATTGAGCTAATAGGGGATTGGATACCATAATTTTTTATTTGACTTGTCAATCAAAATTAAGTAACTTACTCCAACCCAACCTACCAACACCAACATTATTATTATTATTATTATTATTATTATTATTATTATTATTATTATTATTATTATTATTATTATTATTATTATTATCCTTTCACCTTTCACCAAGATGCCTGGTAGACACTACTGTCTGTCAGCTGGCACTCCTCTTAGAAACCCTCTCCAGTCTTCTCGTTCTTCGTACCAGTTATTTTCTTCCACTTCCCGCAGAGACGTTCCTCTCCTTTCCAAAGCCGTCGCCACACCTTCCAGCCATCTTTTCCTTGGTCGGCCCACTGGCCTCTTCCCTTGCGGCTTCCAAATAAGGTACTTCTTTGGTTTTCTATGTTCTTCCATCCTCATTACATGTCCGTACCACCGCAGCTTGCTCTTTTCTATATCATCCAGCAGGGGTAGCACATTCACTTCATTCCTAATGTACTCATTTCTAATTTTGTCTCTTCTTGTAACATTCTTGATTAGCCTGAGTACTTTCATTTCGGCCGCTTGCAGCTTTGATTTTGTCTTCGTTGTGAGCGACCAGGTCTCTGACCCGTAGAGCAATATCGGCTTTAAGATGCTTTGATAAATTGTGACTTTGCACTTCATTGGTATGTTGGCATCTCGGAGTAGAGGGTACATCAACCCAACATTTCTGTTATATTTCGCAATTCTGTTATTTATTTCTACCTCCTGCATGTTGTTACTTCCGACATTTACCCCCAAATGGGTGTAGTTGTCAAAATGGTGAAGTTTGTCCTGACCAATATATATATCTATTATTATTATTATTATTATTATTATTATTATTATTATTATTATTATTATTATTATTATTATTATTATTATTATTATTATTATTATTATTTTTTTTTTATAGAAATCATCATTCCTGAACAGTCCATTTCGTGGGTCTAATATGAAGAAAAATTAAACTTCGGATATTTATAAAACTGCAGATTAATCCCTTCGTATTTGGCAAATGAGCTTTACCCACCTAATCAGTGGATGACCCAAAAAGTGTAGTGAGAGGGAGAAAATCGTGAAGGTCCTTTATCCCCAAGGAGCGTAACGGAATGACTGGGGTGCATTGGATTCTGGTGAGTGTGTGCTTTGGCTCGGCCATATCCCTAAAAGGTGACTGCGGCCATTGAATATGTATGTATATGCATGTCTAGTTCCCGCCATATTAAATAATCTAAATTCTATGACAAATATAGTGGAATTTTTCTAAAGCAAACAATATCTGCTACGGGGAGAGTAAATCATATGTCACAGAGGTGAAAAGGATAGCAAAACAAGTTCTAATCCCGTATTAACTACAGCACAAATATGTATTAAAGGATGGAAGGATAAATTAGTTCAAATCACGTCTGCAGTCTCAGAGTTCCTGCCAACTCAGCAAATATGAGGATAGGAACAGCATAAGTTTAAGGAAGGGCGAGAGTTAAAATTGCTTTTGACTTATGTAAATCCCCGCCAGCTCAATAAATATATGAATGTGGTAGGTCAGTGTCAACCAACTGCAATCATGAGTAGAGGTGTGCATATGGCTGTCCTGTAAATATTTTTTCTTAAGCAATAATAATAATAATAATAATAATAATAATAATAATAATAATAATAATAATAATAATAATAATAATTATTATTATTATTATTATTATTATTATTATTATTATTATTATTATTATTATTATTATTATTATTATTTTCAATACAATACGAATTAAAAGTTGACAAGTCTTACGTTTATATGTGTTTGAAGTGTTCCCATGGTTAAAATTACGTTAAACGGCCGTCAAGCGCATTATCGTGACTACTAGTGCCGAAATAGCTAAAGTATTCAATACTGACCTTGGCACCGTTTGCCTGACCTTGAGCTCTTTTCATATTAAATATAAAGCAGCTAAGGGACAGTTCTTACTTTGAATCAATATATCGATAACAAGGAGGAGACCTTCCTACTTTTCCAAAATTGACATGGGATCGTTGAATCTTACCAGCCTCTTGATGACCAATGGCTGATTTTGGCACTTTCTGACTCTAACCCTCTGATTGATCCGGGCTTGAGACTGGCACTAAGTTGAGTAGCATTCTCCCGTCAGTGGTCGGATTATCGAAAAAGGAGACATTAGAGGTTATATAACTGCAATTCGTCTACTGCATTAATAACCAGTGTGATTCTGAATGAGTATAAAGGTCATATTTTTACTGTATTGACAGTACAGAAAGCCGAATGAATGACTAATGGAGAACATAAATAAAAGGTTGTATAACTGTTTAATCTCTATTGCAAAATGAAACAGATGCATTATTCTATCTATCTATATACCAAAGCCATATTTCCCCTTATAAGGGAGGTGGCTGAGTCAAAGACAATACTTTGACTTTTTGTGGGAAGTAAATACAGAGGAGGGGATTCCCAGTTCCCTCGCTCCTCCCCATTTAGTTGACTTTTACGACACGCAGGGGAAGACGGAGGAAGTATTTACTCTTTAATGTACTGACAATATAAAGAGGCGAAAAGATACTAAACGAAAAATAAATAAATATTTATAAAAATGCTTAGTCTGCAACATAAGTAAATCGTGTGATTATCAGTGACTAAGCTCGTGTTCGAGCCCACCGCGGGGCGTTAGGAAAGGTATCCAGCCCGGTGCAACCTATGTCCACCCTCAGTTACCACACAGCACCCTTGGTGTTGGGTCACGCTAAAACATCGTCCCATCGTCCTTTTGTTGGGGAAAGGACAGAAAGAAGGGGGGAGTGACGATTATATTGTGTACAAACATAGCTTTATATATATATATATATATATATATATATATATATATATATATATATATATATATATATATATATATATATATATATATATATATAAATCTATATATATAAATAATAAAAAGAAAATAAATAAATAAACATTGAGTAAAATAACGTCTTTGAAAAATATACTTTAAAGAAAGAAAATTCCGACTCAATTTACTGTATTTCTGACCGTTACGGCTGTGGTAAAGAACATACCCCATAGTGAGTGCGAGAGGGAATCTCATACCTCCCTACCAGTGCATCATTGTGTGTGTTAAAATACTTACACACACACACACACACACACACACACACACACACACACACACCAGTCTGATAGGCTCAGCGCAAGAGAGGCATATACTTGAAAACGACACCAAGCTCTGAATTTGACCACCCCTCCTTACACCCCCATCACCAAATACTCTCCTTATGGCTACACCCCCACCTGAAAGGGGAACACGTTCCTCGACGAAGGTACTGGCCAAAGACAGAGGTATCAAACCTAGGTCTGTGTTCCCAAGGAAGGATTTTCACCTTCTAAGCTTTCCAGAAGGTATACCTCTCGCGGAAAAATTTCAATGGAGGAATAAATTCCTTCCCATTCACCATCATTCGCTGAGCATTCCCAACCAAAGCAAATGGTGGTTTAATCATCTATATGTCATGAGGAAAAACAAGCATCTTATTGAAGAATTGCAAAGGGGTGTGCATGGGGGGCTCCAATTCGTGTCAAAGGATAAGCCACCTCTTAGAACATTTTTCATTAAAGGGTTTCCTACTTATTGGAATAAAGAACAACTGCACTCCCTCTTAGAAAATGAAGATGGAAAATACATCGAAAGCCTACAACGCTTAAAGTATGATGGAAAAGAATCTTCGACTCTAAAGATGATGTGGAAATCAATTGAAGTCAATCCTCCAGAAGAAATTGTCCTTCTTCCAGGGATTAAAGATCCCCCTATCCTCAAAGTGCAAGAAAAATCTTCAACCAACATCCAGCGCTCCCTCTATTGCCAGAAGGGGCACACTTATCAAAAATGTTCAGCAGAGACTGCTGGGCCCATCACAACAACTCCTCGGTCCCGGACTTGCTCACGATGTGGCACAGTCACTGAAAATATGTGGGAGCATAACTGTTCCCAGCAGAATGAAGATAGTATCACCTCGGAGAGCCAAGATACAGGATCTGCCGAGGGTGAATCATTACTGACAACTACAGATGAAGCAGTTCAGGTACAAATTGTAGCAGTAAAGGAACAAATCACTGCAGTGAATGAACAAATTGTAACAGTGAATGAACAAACTATCAGAGATAACGACCGAGAACTACAGTGCAAAAATAACTCCTATGAAAAGATGCTCAAAAACTTAAAAGAGCAAGTAGCTACATTAATGATTCAGCTTGAAAACATGACAAATGAATCATTTAAGGTTTGTCCTATATCATCTCAAAATGATAATGGCAGTGACAAGGAAATAGCTCAAAGAACCCGAATAACACGAGCTGCTAAAGTCAAAGGTAAAGTCCTCATACTTGAACAGGTAAAATTCCTTAACACTGCAGATAATTAGATGCAGATATCACTCTCCCAACTTTCTATTCTTTAATTTTTTTTTCTTTCCTTCTAATTAATCACACCCTTCTTACTACAATGAACCTGTCTCTTATCTCTATGTCATACCTTTTCTTCATAAATAGATATGTGTGTGTGTGTGCATGTGCATGCATATATAAGGAGATTCTCATGTATGTAGGTATGTGGGTGTATGTGTATATGTATATGTATATGCATATACGTGTGTCTATCACTATTCCTATAGCTGTTGGTGTGAATACTGTTGTGACACTAGTGATTGTTATTATAATCATTAACTTCATGATTATTGCTATAATTAGGTATTTTCATGTGTGCATGTGTGTGTGTGCATGTGTCTGCATATATATATGCAGGTATGTGCACATATATATGTGTATGCTTGTATGTGTGAATCATCATTCTCATAACAGTTACCATAACTGCTGTTGTGACACTGGTGATTGTTACTGTACTCATTACTTTTGTGATTATTACTGTAATTCTTGTTATCAAGGCCCTAATTATGCGTTCTGATCTTTTCATGCATTACAAAATCTTAACTTTCAATATTCATTCTTTGAAGAAAAGATTTGTGGATATTTTGCACTATGTTAAAAAAGAGAAACCAACATTTGTATGTCTGCAAGAAAGTTTGCACTCTCATCAGTTGTGCAACATAAGAGGCTATTCCAAATATTCGCTTGATAGTAAGCAAAGCCTCACCACTTATATTAGTAACTGCATTCCCCATCAGTTAATCGAAACCAGCACTAATCCAAGTAATGATGGTGAGGATAACAAGAATGTCACATATATGCTTTTCAAAATAAATGTCAAAACCAATCCTTTTTATGTTTGTAATACATATATTGGAACTGATGCCTTTAATGAAGCAAAATTACCACATCCCCTTATGTATGAGAACATTATATTCGCTGGAGATTTTAATGCAAGGCACAAAGAATTTGCAGAAACATCTGATAACATCTGTAATTACAATGGCAGACGGCTCTATGAGTTTATTAGTGATAACAATTTTACCTTACTAGGACCACGTTTGCGTACCCACCTTAGAGGTGGTAGACTAGACTACATATTTTATCATGGTTTAGAATATGGGAAAGACTTTACTTGCAGAAGAATAGACGATCTATTGTCTGACCATTTTGCACTTGAGAGCACATTCCTACTCGATTCCGGCATTTGTCAAGCACATAAACGAAAGCAGATAAATATTCCTATTGAATTCGTTGCCCCTTTTCGCTCTTTTATGGCTTCTACATTTGAAAATATAGATATTCAGACCATTACAGGCCAAGAAATCTATGATCTCTTAATAGAACGGATATATTTATTCCATAGAACTTACATACACAAGCCTAAACACAAGGCAATCAAGAAGAAAAACAATTGGACAGAAGATAACAAGCTAAACACATTTAAAAAACAGGTAGACAGTGCAGTTGATATGTATAAAAGGGACAACAATGCAACCACTCTTGAATATCTGCTACTTACTCTACGAGAGTACCGTGAGCTTAAAAGTGATGTCCGAACTAAGCACTTTCAAAACTTCCTACAGTCTATCAATGCTCATATGAGTAGTTCTAAAATCTGGCAGTCAATTAATGCTCTGGTTGGCAAAAACATCAGTGTGTCATAAACAAATGATTCCCAAACTCTTGCTGAAGAACTTCTCTTACAATACTCTAAGACATCTTCCTTTGAAAACCTTCCTTGCGATATTCAACAACGATTAAGAAATCTTGACTTTGAAAGAATGATGAACATAGAATTAGCCTGTGCAAGAACAATGGAAGAGGACAGATTCATTGACTACATAACCAAAAATGAGTTGGACTTTGCTCTCTCCCATGGGAAGAGCACCTCTCCGGGTGAGGATGGCATTACGTACCAAGTCATCCGAGATCTTAATGATGATATTTGTAATGGTATTAATCCAATTCAGTTTTTATTCAGCACTATTTATAATGAGGGCACACTTCCAGAACAATGGAAAAAAAGCATTATTATTCCAATTCCAAAAAAAGAAAGTACAAAATTAAGACCTATCTCTCTGACATCCTGCTTCTGCAAAGTCTTTGAGAGAGTCATTCTTAACAGACTTGATTTCACACTCGAGGGAAAATTATCACATAATTTGTATGGATTTATGAAAGGAAAAAGTACCAAAGACTGTTTTGTAGAATTTATGAATGTTGAGCACTGCTCTGAAGTCACTGTTTTTCTAGATTTGCAAAATGCCTTTGATATTGCAAATAGAACCGTTATTTTGGATCATTTAGCAACTTTAGGGGTCAAAGGTAAACTACTGCAACTAATTAGATGCTACCTAAGTAGTCGAACCTCTAAAGTGTACTATAAAGGATATCTTACTTCCAGCGAAAAGGAATTTACACTGGGAACTCCTCAGGGAGGAGTTCTGTCTCCCCTTCTCTTTAACATCTTAATGGATAAGCTTCTCAAGTCTCTCAGACTACCAAATGATGAATGCACCATCATAAGTTATGCAGACGACATATGTATAAGGGCACCTTCTGCCAATGATATGCAAATAATACTTAATGACTTTTCTCAAGTATCAAAAGACATTGGTCTTGTCATTTCAACTCCAAAAACAAAGTACTTTTCCAGTATCTCGCAAGAGCCTCACCTTGTATTAAGCAATCAAATGGTTAAGGTGTGCGAAAATCACAAATATTTGGGAATACCAGTTCCTTCTCCCCCTCACACAGAGTATGTCAAAGATTTGTGTGAAAGACTGCAACAGAGACTCAGACCGTTAAAGCTTCTTGCCAATAGGGTATCTGGTGTTGGAATTAACATATGCCGAACTTTCTATCTCGCATATGTCAGGTCATTAGTCGACTATCACACCCTGCAGCTCTGTACTATGACTACCTCTATCTTAAGACCCCTAGAAAAAATTCAGAACAAAGCTATGAGGATTATTCTTGGCTGCCCTATGAGCACCAGAATTATAAATATGCAACATGAATTAAACCTCCCACCTTTGATAGAACATATCAAACAGTCAGCTGTGATATTTGGAGTTAAACTAGCGAAATCAGCTCAGCCTCATCCATGTAATGCTGGTCATTTGCAAGGGCCGCAGTCAGCGCCAACAATCATTAAATCACTAATAAAAAGTAACATGCAGTATGAAAGACAAATTCACCCCAAAGTATTTAAGCTTATAACCAATGAGACAAAAAAACATAATGTAACACTCTTTACTGAGAGTGGTCCTGAACGATTAATAAATCCTTGCAAGAGGATTGGGCCAGAAATTCTCTTTCCAATATTATCATCTGGTCCGAATGTTGCTCCAATTATTAAAAAACATCAATGGTTAGATGAAATTGAAGCCTTTATTGAAACTAGTTTCCCAACTAACAATGAAACACTCTGCATTTACACTGATGGGTCTCACACAAGCAGTGCAGGAGGGTCTGGGTGCAGCATTGTAGTTTATGAAAATTTTGAAGGGCAGCAAATATTTGACAAAGCACTGAGTATGCCAAAATGGTCATCAATCACCGAATGTGAAATTGTTGGTCTAAAACTTGCTATTGAACATGTTCTCAGTGCTAGAAGAAATGCTATCATATTCTGTGACTCGCAGAGTGCGCTTCTGTCACTGAGATCATTAAAAAGCTCCTACAAAACTCACATGGCTGAAATTCAAGAGGCTCTTATTGATTGCGCAAAACTTAATCTCCAAGTTAAGTTTTCATGGGTACCCTCCCATGTTGGGATAGTAGGTAATGAAAAGGCTGACAGGCTGGCAAAAATGGCAACTGAGAGTTCAGTGTCTGAATCTATAACCACACTGACTCAGTTTAAAACAATGTTGTATAATGAGATTATGGAAGAGCAAGAACTTTCTACACTCACACAACATGTAAGCAGCTGTTCGATCCAACATTATGAAAACTTCAGAAGGCTGAGACACAAATACAGCATGGGTAAAATGCTTACAGGTGACTGTGATAGAGTTGCTGCCCGTATAAGACTTGGTTATAGAAATATATGGGAGGTGAATTGCGAGAAAACTGGTAGAAAGCACCCAGAACACTCAAAATGCCATTTATGTGAGTGTGAAGGGGGCAACAATTTAGTACACTACATTGCAGAGTGCACAAAGCTTAAGGACTTCAGACCTCTTGGCCTGAGCTACTTTGAACTTTGTGTGCACTTTTGCAACCCAGAGAACTTATATCCTGTACTTAGTGTATACCCAACGTTGAAAATGTAATTCTTTTACCCTCTTCTCCGTCTACATCTTTTCCCACATTTATGTGGGGTCGATGTTTCTGGTCAGTTTTCTCCATTTATTTCTGTCCCATACCTCATCACCCAACAAACCTTTAGACCTCAGATCATCATTGATGCAATCCATCCACCTACGCTTTGGTCTCCCTCTCCTTCTACCCTGTATATCCATTTCCATCACCCTCCTCCCAACATACTGTTCATCCCTTCTAACGACATGACCATACCATCTTAGTCTACTTTCTTGTATATTATCTGATATTTCTATAACTTTGAAAAAAAAAAAAAAAGAGAGAGAGAGAGAGAGAGAGAGAGAGAGGGGTGGAGGGAATACCTTCTCTCTCTCTCTCTCTCTCTCTCTCTCTCTCTCTCTCGCTCTCTCTCTCTCTCTCCTCTCTCTCTCTCTCTCTCTCTCTCTCTCTCATATGCCTTTTTATATACATAAGCCACTTTTCCCCTTATAAGGTGAGTGGCTGAGTAAAGGAATAATGCTCTGACTTTCTGGGAAGAGAAAGTACAGAGAAGGGTTCTTTCATTCCCTTCGCTCCGCCCCACTTAGTCTACTCTTACGACACGCAGGGGAACATGGAGGAAGTATTCTAACCCCCTCCCTCAAGAGCTCATATGTATGTATATGTGTGTACATGTGTGCATGTATGTGTATATGTATATGTATGTGTATATGTATTTATATGTATATATGTATGTATATGTGTATATGTATATGTATGTGCATGTCTATATGTATCAATAATTACTACTTTTGATTCATAACTCTATCTATATACAAAAGCTGTAGTAATGATGATGGTAATAATAATAATAATAATAATAATAATAATAATAATAATAATAATAATAATAATAGTAATAATAATAATGATAATAATAATAATAATGATAATAATAATAATAATGATGGTAATAATAATCATGATGGTGGTAGCAATGGTTGTGATAATAGTGATAATGGATTAATTGACGTAATTCTCTCTCACGTACATAATTTGAAGGGTGGAGAGGGGGAAAGGCTTTCAGTCTTTCCCTTTCTTTTCCTTCCAAATTTATCCTCCATTATATGGCACTGTGTTTATGTGTATGTATGTATGTATGTTCAGGTTTATATGTGTACGTATATGCAATTAAGTACATGCACTTTCCTCTGCTGTGTTACCCTCAGATGACAATGATGTGTATGAGTATGCATGGATGTGTCTTTATCTGTAGTAAGGACGAATAACTCCTTTTGCTGAAATGAATACCACAAACTCTCTCTCTCTCTCTCTCTCTCTCTCTCTCTCTCTCTCTCTCTCTCTCTCTCTCTCTCTCTCTCTCTCTCTCTCTCTCTCTCTCTCTCTCTCTCTCTCTCTCTCTCTCTCTCTCTCTCCTTGATATGTATGGCTATGAAGCCCCAGTGGTGTTTCTATTGCTCATCTAATTAATGCATGCATATATATATATATATATATATATATATATATATATATATATATATATATATATATATATATATATATATATATATATGTGTGTGTGTGTATGTATGTGTGTATATATATGTATGTACCTACTTATTATTCTAACCTGAAAATTGTTATTCTATATCTGCTTCAAATTGTCTGCAGTAGTACTGTTGAAAAGTGAAAGAATTTTAATGATAGCACTCAACAAGGGCTATTGAAAATATTGTCACAATGATTACTCTTCAAGTACTCTTCAATTATTACACTATATTTTATTATTAATTACTTGCTATGATATTTTAAATTAATTGCAAATTCTATTAGTATGTTATTTATACATAACCACATAGATTGTAATGTTATCAACTGCAATATGACTGGGAGTGCCCATGTGCACATGTCCCCATGTACAGTTATCTGAATAAATAAAAAAAAAAAAAATGTCCACCCTCTTTTGAATGGTGAATAACAATCACGCATAAAAACGATAGAAATTGTCATATCAACTACTGTGCTGACAATATGAGTGGAATCGTAATAACAATGGCTAAAAATAACATAACATCCTCAACAACTCCTAGGTCTGTAAGTGTTAAAACTGGAATAACAATCTGCTGCTGCTACTTTTGTAAATAGCTTCAAACACTATGCGTAGATGCAGTCGTAATAGCAGCCCAATACCAGATCAGTAGCACTAAAATAGCAGCATTATACAAAGTACATTTCTATTAATAATTACTAATGCACACGCACGCACACTCATATATACATACACACACACACTTACATACATACTGTGGAAAGTTTCCTATTCATGTACAATAAAACCCAGAAGAAATCTATTGAAAAGCTTTCATAAACAGGAAAATCTACCAAATTTATCTATCTGTGTAATCACGCAGACAAACTCACCCTCGCACATCGATAAACACGTATATCTAGCAAACCCAACTGTAAAAATACACAAATAAACACTCACATGCATTTATAAGCATGAAAATCTAGAATGACCATCTGTAAGGCCGCTTTCACACCAATGTGGCACGTCGCACGTGCCATACCACGTGGCATGCCATTTGAAAACGAACATCCGGATATATGTGAAACCTTTCACACAGAAGTGGCGTGGCACATCGGACGAGTCACGTCACTTGTGTGAAAGGTTTCATATATTTCCAGATATTCGTTTTCAACCGGTGTGCCACGTGGCATGCCACGTGCGACGTGCCACTTTGGTGGGAGAGTGGCCTAAGATAAATAGTCCTTCACACCAACTCACATACCACAAGAAAATGCCGTGAAAGAAAAAAACAGAAAATTATATAATACTTCTCCAAGCTCGCAAGTCTTCTTTCATAGAATCCAGCCATCAAGAAATGCTAAATTATTTATGCACAAGGCTAAGGTATGCCTTAAAATCTAACTACTGGTGGAGCAAGGCAGCTCAACTCGGTGCTGATCTCAAGTTCGGTTTAATAAAATTAATAAAAGAGTGGCGTCAGGAAGGCAATTCGGCAGCAAGACTTTTGAGTCAACACTAAAACTAAACAATCCAGTTACCTCTTCATACGCATAAGGGAAAAATTTTTGATAAATAAGGATAAACTGAAAATAATACTTAAACATTTCCATCGTTATTTGACTCGAGAATATCTGACAACAGTCCTTGACGAAGCACCGATTGCATGATTATCAGTTTTCCTCTAAAGCGGTTAAAAAGGTAATTATACCATGCCATCGCGTGAGGGTGAATAGACATCTACCCATAGAAAATGGTGATAGCTTTATCATTGACGTATACGAGAAAGTACACATATACATAAATACACACCTATGTATGAATTCCATTCACTATATTCATACTTCATAGTCTTATCATTAATCTACTCGTGTAAGCACACGTACATATACATGCATGCAAGTCTTTGTACTTGCATACACTCGATCCATACTCCTTATCATTAACGTGCAAAGGAGTCATACGCACATGCATATGTTCATCCACATAGGCGTACATACACTCATCTATCAATACTTAATAGTCTTAACATTAACGCGCATATGCAGGTACACACACACATTCTTCCAGGCTTATAAGCAATGTACTATATCTACTTAATCATATACTTAATGTACACATGAAAGTACACATATATAAGCATGTGTACATACATAAATACAATATATCCATGGTTATCAAATAATGCAAATACTGAAAGAAGGTGATATGAAATCAACAACAAAATGTTATTTCCCATTAAAAGAAGTACTTGAGTACATAAACGCATGCATGGAGTATTACTAAGTTTATTAGAATCCTTTTTCATCATTTAGTGTAGCAAACATAAATGATAGTATTCTTAATGTATAGAATTACTTCATCACAAAACAAACAAACAAAGTTATGTATTTACTCAATTAGATATTTGTTTCTAAATTGTTTTTATAAAGTTTTGTTACATAGTTACATGACCGTCTAATTACCTTCAGCGGCTCAAGTGAGAGCACAAAAAGCCAAGACAGGAAAATAAAAAAACACACAACGGATGAGAAACTGAACTCATGTAAAAAAAGACAGAAACACACAGGTCTATCGACCAATCTCACTTTCTTTGTATTAATCGAGATCGATGTCCATCTTCAACTTTGCTTCCTTTATCCCCATTGCAAGTCACTCATGAATTTTTGCATATATTTTCATATTCTTTCTATCTTGAATTTCCCAGCGTAGGTAACAATTTGCAAATTATTTTGGTTTTGGCCATAATACTGACCCGTCCCGAGTGCAAAATGTTCCTTACAAGGCCTAGCACTTTCTGTGTTTATGATAGGCGAAACCTCATTATTAAAAAGACATTTTCCATGGTGTCACCAGGGAGTCACAGAAACGACAGTATATTAATTCAAAATTTTTTTCTTTCATCTTCATTGTAAAATGATCTTTAATTTTTCCTCCTGATGAGTATATTTTGGCTTGTATCGTCTCAAAAGAAAGTCTTTATTACTTTTTAACCTACTCCTAAATATAGGTTAAATGACATACGAGGAGCTTCTGATCGGAAAACTCCAAGTAAATCTGAATGCGTAAGGTTGTCGAGCAAGTAAGAGGAAAGGGTAGTATATTGGTAGCATGTTCGTGAGTAGAAAAGGAGTCTAACGGTGAATGAGTGTGCTCTGACTCTCCCCCTTACAAGGGAGCTGAGGTTTTCGCATATCTATAAATAGGGTCAATATCCCACTTGTAAGGGACTGGGCAAGTCAAGGGATGCACCCTACCACCATAAAGCCAGTTAATCCCATCTCAATCATCTTAGTTTATTGGACATATTAAGTCACCACAAATTTCTATGGGTTAGTGGGCAAAGTTTTTATACTTTGGGATTCGACAGCCGTAGCTGGTTTTCATCCCCATAGCGTCACCTCGGAACCCAATTTGCAGCACTGATCAGAAGCGGGAAAATGTGAGTGTGCTTGTGTATGAGTGTGTCTGTTCTTGTGTATGTAAGACAACACAACGTGTGACACTCTTAAAACAAATCGATCAGGAGACTACAGAGGCATCAATGAAAAGGTTACTTTGACTCTGAGAGAATCAATAAAAGCAAACTTGACACCGGAATGGATGGGATGGCTTTAGAGAAAAATGACTTATATATATCATCTCTAGTTGACGTGAAAGGTTAAGGCCACTTTCATATATCTGAAAGTGAGAGAATTCACTTTCAGTCCGATCTTTATTTAGAACTATCATTAGTATTTTATAAGGAGTCTGTACTTTATAAATAAGAGCGATAAGAAATGTACTTTCATGGAGGACTTTTTAAAGTATTTATTTTCCCTTTATTTTAATTATATAATATTTAAGCATATGAGATTTTCAAATCTTCTGTTTTAAATAACTGCAATTAGTTTATTAAATAATCAATCAATTAATTTATTTATTTCTGTGTTGTGCAGCACCATTTCAATCAAGGATAAAAAAATTTGAGAGGCTGAGAACATATACAAATAAAAATAAAAGTTAAGGATATATTTCATTTAAAATATGCCTGTAGCATGGCAATATACAGTGAACACGATAATCTCAATTGTATATAATCTCTGATTTCGTATATTATGGGTCAAATTCTCATATCCTGTCAAATTTTGGAGACAGTAAAATTTTACTCATGACAAAGGCGAAAAGTAATGAAAAAATAGGGGTTTTACTCTCTAAAAATTTAGAATGACCATCTATTGGCTGCTTTCACACCAAAGTGGCACGTCTCACGTGGCATGCCACGTGGCAAGCCAATTGAAAACGAACATCCGGAAATATATGAAACCTTTCACACAGAGGTGGTGTGACACGTCCCATGTGCCATGTGGCACATGGGACGTGTCACGCCACTTCTGTGTGAAAGAATTCATATATTTACGGATGTTCGTTTTCAACTGGCTTGCCACGTGGCATGCCACGTGCGACGTGCAACTTTGGTGTGAAAGCAGTCTAACAGATGGTCATTCTAAATTTTTAGAGAGTAAAACTCCTATTTTTTTTCATTATTTTTTGCCTTTGTCATGTATAAGACGGCTTATGTTCAAACAAGATGCAAATGATCCCCTTTACGTCCTACTGGAGATTAAAATATTATATTAATAACTAATTACATGACAATTAAGGATAGATATGGTCACATTGACAATTCAACATCAAGTAAAAGTTCTGTATTAAGTGATGGTTTCACAAACACAAACAGAGCAGGAAATGTATAAGCAGGTAAGAATTACCACCAGCCTGAATAGGGTTGAGAGAGTTCACTCGAAGCCGTCAATACTCCCCACCTATCCTAGCCCAGTTATCAGTTCAGTTCATCCAGATTTTCAATGAATTCTGAGATCAGATTGAAGGAAGAAATTATTTACCCACTGCAAGATATTGATATAGTTTAAAATTCTGTACGCAAATATGCTCAAGGCTCCTAAATGCGTCTAGACATTTATTTTAGCAAAGAAAATAAGGCAAGGAGAAGTGGAGGCAATTCTACAATGGATAATTACTTGATAGAGCACCTGGCGCCATTTTCGTATGATTTACCACTTTTCAATGGCTTCTGTTTTGAATCGCAAAAACCTCTCATTTGCAGTATAGGGGACCAAAAAAAAAAAAAATCAAGTACAGTAAACTATGCAGTTTTTTATACTAATTTTGCTAGAACAATCAAAGAGAAATGTGCCATTATCCACTGGCACTAAAAAAAAAAAAAAAAAAAGTACAGTGCTACAAGTTCAGACTTACCAAGCACCAAAAGTAAGGCAGAGGGGGAGGGGAAGGAGACATAAAAGCAGTATAATGTACCTTATCTAACAACACTATAAGGGCTATCTAAATCCACTGGAATAAACGGCAGTAGCACTAGGTGAAAAACCAGCAATCTACCAAACCAAAATGCAACCCTATAATAATATTTTACTCAAAATAACATAACAAGTTAATCAAACTTACGATATCAAAAAAGGCAAATTGCCTAACCCTAATAACCAGTCTTGGTTATCTTTAGTAAAAGTGTAAGTTAATACATGCTATTGCTATGAAAAATATTTTTTATTAACAAATTCATTCCAAGACAATTTATCAGAGTCTACCCTCCCAAGGTATGGCATACAATTGGATCAATCATCTATTGTCCTTATGAAAACTCTGGGGGTGGGGTCTGAAATCCCTTCATGAGGGCTATTTAGACTAGTTATTGGCTGAGGGAATATCCATTCTCCTGTTATGAGTTTTGTAAATATAAACCAAAATAGAAATAAAAAAAAAGGTAAATGAAAATATGAAAAATCGCAATAAAAAGCAAAAATTACTAATGTTGTTATACAAAATTCCAATACAGGTCAACATAATATCAACAATAGCCTAAAGACGATTCATACTTCGAAGGTTGAGGGCTACAGAATTTATGCCATGGATTGTAGACAGCTTGTACCTTCGTTCAGCATTGATTTTAACACCTAATCTAGAGACACCGACCCTAGATACCGATGACATATCCCACTTCAGTCTCGAAATAAAGTTTTTTTTTTTTTTTTTAAAGTCTACCTGAAGCATGCTAAAATATGGCTAATAAGAAAAAAAATCCTAGTTAAACTGTAATTGCTTTTGGAGGCATTCCTCAGAAATTCCGCGATTTTCTTTTATATTTTCTTTTTTATTTTTCATATCTTCATATTGTGAATTCAATCCAAAATTCTCTTTTGCTTCATCATATCTTTGTGTAAGGAAAATTATCATAGTTAGCTAAATTATACAATTTCAAATTTCCATGTAATCTATAATGCCAATGTCTAAACAGAAAGATTCAAAGTATCTAAGCTATTAAAAGATCATTAAGAAGTAATTACTTCATTTGTCATTATATATATTATATATATATATATATATATATATATATATATATATATATATATATATATATATATATATATATATATATATATATATATATATATATATATATATATATATATATATATATATATATATATAAGTACAAACTGTTAGCATACAGCACTAAATAGTAAGGAAGCCCATCAGTGAAACAAAACTTATAAAACAATGCTATATTTCGGATCCTAACTGGATCCCTTCTCAAGCACAAGTTGTGCTTGAGAAGGGATCCAGTTAGGATCCGAAATATAGCATTGTTTTATAAGTTTTGTTTCACTGATGGGCTTCCTTACTATATATATATATATATATATATATATATATATATATATATATATATATATATATATATATATATATATATATATATATATATATATATATATATATATAAACCCAGTGCAGTATTATGTTAGCATATGCCAATTAACATTAAATTCTGTGATGAACCAGAGAAGCCTTTCTCTTATAAAAGATTAACTCTCATAACACTAAACATTTGACAAATTATTTATATATTGATAAAGAAAATTATAACATAAGTTAATAGATCTTCCTCCCTTATTTCCTTTATAATACACAAAGTAGTGTTACTTTTCCATCATTTCGTCCGTTCCTCCGCTGCATAGCCAGGTTCCCATCAAAGTCCTCCCTAGTTCGTCTCAACAAGGAGAGAGGAGTATGGGTGTACCTAGTGCGGTATCCTCTACCATCTCAGCAAGATTAGTGAGGACACCGTTACAGGCAACTTATACTCAGAGGTCCAATATTGAATTGCAGAATTAGCCATTATGCCTCATGGAGAGCTATGTCCGAAGTTCATCAACAAAGAGTGAATATACTTAGTCATCAAAATACAAACATAAATTTAGTACACACACACACGCACGCATGCAAGCACGCACGCAAGCACACATACACACACGCATATATATATATATATATATATATATATATATATATATATATATATATATATATATATATATATATATATATATATATATATATATATATATATATATATATATATATATATATATATATATATCCAGTCTCAAGTGACCCACTTTTTAAGGGACCACGGTCACAATACTCGAGTCGGGAGTTGACAGACCAGCGATCGAGCCCACAATGGGATGCTAAGAACAAACAAACAAACAAACATTTATTTCCATTTTGTACAATGGTTATTCAACATTAATAGTAACTTATAAGTAGACATGTAATTAAACTAATAAATAAGAGGGTTAGACATATAGTTAAATTAAATGTAGCTTTCATAGAAAATAATAATGCTGTAATAAAAATGTTAACAATAATGTTAATAATAAAGTAGTAAGTATGCCACTAGATACAGGATCGTTATTATTGGGATCATTTAAGAAGGACATCAAGTGTTAATTCCCAAACCACAAACTATCTGTGTCCACCCCCGTAATGGAGATAAATATTAAAAAGAAAATAATAAACAAAGGCGGCCCAGTTTTCTCATTGACTATGGACCTTTGGAGATGAA